>DF237833.1:0-25764 GCA_000708835.1 Klebsormidium nitens | reverse complement strand
ATGAGGCGGCAGTTCAGAAACGGGTCTGGAAACTCCCAGAAGCTAGACGATCTTCTGGCACCGGTTGCCAGTTGGCACCAGCTCACGCTCAGGGCAAGTCATACTGTACTACCTATGTAGCACAGCAATGTTGTGCACCAACGCACAGCATTGCACCAATGTGCACTACCGTGACGGTATCAGGTTAAATAATTAGCTAGGTAGATTCACACACCTGCAGACGGTCACGGTCCGGTCACGGCTGGCAGGTGACCTCCGGTCCCATGCATGGCATGTGGCCGACATGTACCGCGGTACCACGATTTTAATAGGTACGACGTCCCACCATGCATGGCTCAATTGCTGTGTGAGTTGCTGTGCACGTTGCTGTCACTATGTCACTTCCTCCTAAAGTGACACTTCCTCCTGTCACTGCCGTTGCTGTGCACGTTGCTGTAAGTTTCTCGGAGGCCCATGTCGGGAAGACAGCATCGAAGAGTCTATATCACCGCTTTGAAAGCGTGTACTCCATGCATATACATAACATGAACATTGCACCTTATCCGAATTCAAGACGGCGTGCCTCAGAGTCCCGGCGCTTTATTTGGAACGATCAAATAGTGCAAGACTACTATTTGACCAGTAGTCTTGCACTGAAATAGCCAACTTTTAGACATGGTCCTATGTAGCCTCTTCAAAGCAATATCAAACTCCAATGGAAATGGCTAGCATCCGTACAAAAAATTATCAGCATTGACAGATTGACAATATGCTACTTTGAACCTGGTCGACCTGGAAATCACTATTATTAGACTTCCCCTTAAAGGGGAGTCTGATTGGGATCCAAAGCATGACGGACACTGTGCTATTCACATCGGAAGCAATTTTCGTAGATCGATGGAGATCTAATCAAGTCACACGAGCATAGTAGCCTTGCACATGGTACATACTATGCATCTTCATGTCGTACTGGTGGTTGGAGGCAAATTTGCACCGGGGCCAACTTTCTCAAATTCAATTGAGAAAGTTCGACTGCATTGTTTTTGCACTAGCCAAACCAAAGCCACGATCATGTTAAAAGGCTGTTAATGGCATACTACTCCAGCTTGTTTAGAGTTTTGGACTTGACGAATCATGTCATCTGTGCATTTCGCCTACATTACGAGTTTCAATTTCCCGCGTACGACCATTCAGTACACTTCAACAGGTCATTTGTCCAGTTATGTATGAGTCAACTGCATGCGGTGCATGAGAATCTACATGTGACAATGTACGCATTGGGTATATCGCAGACATATCAGACTGATTCCCAAGACAACAACGCAGCATACGTTGTCTTGGCTTGGCCGGAGGTGATTCAACGTTGATTATGTAGATATCCATCATCGTTTTCAGACAATCGATATCCTTGGCGCCAGGAATAAGTACCAAATACGTCCCTTCAACAAACGGTTATGTTACATCACTGGAGCAATTCCTAATGATGTTTGCCATGCCTGTAGATTGGCCTGAGAACTTGGGAACGAGATTTGCTTGGACGGAAGCGGCACCTGAACCAACGTTGGCAGTAGGCGTGGCACAACATGAGTTTGTAATATGCATGATGCAAATGAGCCCCAAGTGCTCGACATGACAACAAGCTTCCCATTATTCAAGTGAAATCCATGGCCATCGTCTCAAGTTGATTCAGGGCACCAAAGCGCAATATCACTGAGGGAGGAAGGATCATTTATAACTTTCAAAGAAACTCAAAAGGGGCATTTGTGACTACTGGAACGTGCCCACGTTCCTTATGGTCCTCGCCGGCGGTCATTACCCGCCATGTGTGTACAATCTCGTCCAACGGAGAAGGACCCCGCCACTCTCTCGCACCAGCCTCCTTGCGCCTCGCCTATATCCACCGCCTTCTTTTCGGGGCCCCGTCGTCGTCCTTCCTGCTGGGCGCGTCCCCTCCATTCCGACCAGTCTTCCTGGACAAGGAATCATGCGCCGGGGCGCGCACATCGCAGTGCCGGGCTTTCCCGTCCCTGCCAAGGGCCGAGCCTTCCTCCCGCCAGGCATCTCTAGCCGTCAGCTCGAGTGAGGGCCCCGAGTGCTGCACGGCAGCCGCGCTTTCGTCCCTGACGCGGGGTCCGCCTGACGAGGAGTCGGCCTCGGTCCCCCCCAGCGAGGCCTGGCAGGCGCTGGCAGGTTCGCTCAACGGTGCGGCGTCGCACGCATCCCGGGGCGTACATTTGAGGGGCTGCGCAGGAGGGGGCGCGTGCGGAAGGGCCGGCCCGCACGGGGGCAGGGACAGCTCCTGGGGAGAGGGCCAGAATGTAACTTAGAGAGAGACTCACTTGCTATCGGATGCGGGGCAAGTCCGTGGGAGACGCGGGCAGGCGGGTAGGCGCAGGCCAGGACTGCGGCTCTCGAAAGATTGCCTTCCCGTTCAAAGAGACCGCACCTTGTCCGTTCAACGCCATCACCAGAGTCCACTAGGAGCCTCTGCGATACCGCTCGGCAGAAGAGGCGCAAGGTCGGGCGGACGCACGTCTCCCCCCGCCTCACCTGCTGCCACAGCCGGTCGAGTTCGGCGGCCTTGTTGCAGCCCGCTCCCGGCGTCGCCGTCCCCAGCACCCCTGGCTCCCCGGTCCACGCCAGCTCCAGCAGGGCCTCCGCTTGCTGCAGCTCCTCGCGCAGCGCCGCCACCTGGCAGCAGAAGAAAGCACCACGTGGCCAATCAATTTTCGAGCGCCCTTCACCTGCTCGCGTGTCACTCTGACAGTTCGCCTGGGGGCACGTGCGCGACCAGGCGGGGCTTCCCCTGGAGCAAATATTTGCGCTCTCGACGCTTTCGCTGTCTTTTACTGACGGGGCACAGCTGTTTCTGCTGTGTCCCGGCCTGCCGCAGCTGTGCGGTGCGTACCTGCTGGCGGTGCCGCGTCAGCTCCGCGTCTTTTGCGGCCACCACGACGGCGTGGCTCCGCCGCAGCTGCCCGATGGCGCAGTCGCGCACCGCCACCTCGCCCGCCAGCCCGCGCGCCTCCGCCGCCAGCCGCACCTGCACACCAACCCACCACTACCGTCACAAAAATTCCTACGCTTGAGACCCGAAAATTACACACGGTCTCTGCCAGTCTTCTCGGCTGAGTTCTTTTCCAGTCGGACCTCCTCGATGTTGAAGGCCTCGACGGCAGACACGCATGTATCGCACGAACGTCTTGACTGCACTGATCCCCTTGCGGTCTCTGCCGTGTGCTCACCTGCGCGCTCGCGTCCTCGTCTCGGACGGCCGCCAGCTGCGCCTGCAACGCTGCAAGCTGCGCCTCCATGCCCGTCGCCTGCCATCGCAACGCCAACACAGTCAGTGGGGGACCACGCCCGCAGCAGAGGAATACAAGCAAGGTGCTGCCCACGAGGATCAAAGCCAAGGCGGGGCCTGTGACCCTCTCGAAAAAGCAAGAGGGCTGGGCGGCTGCACCCCGGACCCCTACGAGACACAGAAGTGGTTCACGTTTGCCTTTCGCGACTGCCAGCAAAGTTTAGGTATCTCTCACGAGCGCGACGACTACAACCGGCCGCTCGATGCCATCTCGGATCGCCCTACAACGGCCTGTAATCTCACGGGCGCGGACTGCGATTGCCCGCTCATATCGGGCCTGGCTCCTTGCGGTGCGCGTGCCTCCCACCTTGGCTGCGGCGTGCTCCAGCTCCGCCATCAGCTGCGCCGCTGCCCCGCCGTGGCCGCTCGCGTCCTGCCTGGCCATGTGCTCCACCGCGCGCCGCACCGCGGCCGCCACCCCGCCCGGCAGCGCCGCCTCCGCGTCTCCCGCGTGCCGGCCGTGCGGGGTGGTCCCCCCGGTCCACCGGCTCCAGGCGCTGCCGGCCGGGGAGGGGAGGCCGTCCGCGGAGCGCGAGAGGGGCGGGACGCGCAGGCCGGGGCTGCAGGAGCCCAGGGAAGCGCGGAGAGCGGCGCCGCGGGGAGCTGCACAACGAAGGGACGGGCGACTCGGTGAGCAGGAGAAGTGCAACGGCCCTCCGAGCCTGGCCAAAGACGAAATGAGGGGAAAATGGTCGCTGCAACAAACGATATCTTACTCTGACCTTCTTCGTAGTAGGAGAAGCCGTCGATGATCCATGGGACGACGTGAATCGGCACCGCATCATGATGTATTAGAGTCTTGGAGCAGATGAGATGCAGCAGATGGGAGCACGTGGTCCTGCTTCATTGCGCAGGACTTGGACAAAGCTGCCGCGCCCTCTTGTCTGTTGTGACTCTTGAGCCTTTGGACCATGTGCGGCAAAGGAAAGGCAGCGGCTCACGGTGCCGGCTGTGCGAGGGGCTGGCGTTCTCTTGCTCCCCTGGCAGCTGCCTGCCCCACGTCTTGGCGGCCGCTCCACCTCCTGCAGCCGACGCCTTGAGCGCCGCCAACGCAGCCGGGCCCAGGGAGTGCCACGTGGCAGAGACTGCCTGCTGGAGTGACACGAGGCGCGTGGTGGCGCCCTCCACTGCCGTCTGCAGAGCAGCGCCCGCTGCACAAGGGAAGGCCGAGGTGTGACGATCAATGCTTGCTCTGCGAGCTCAGTCTGATGTAAGGCATAAAGAGAAAGTTCACATGACTGCAGGGAAGACGTCCAGCATCACGGACTCCACTTGGGACCTACCCTTTCTCCTTTCGTGTTGTCATCACCGCCAGAACCTGGTTCTCGCAAAGCTCCGAACTCGAAGTTGTGCCCTTGGGGTAGCTCATGTGGTGCCACACAGTCCTTTTTGCCAGCAGCTCAACTGACGTTAAAGGCACAGGCAGAGTGATTGGAGCGGGGCCGTGTGCCCCCACCTGCTGACGGCTGGGTTGCCGCATCCGCCAGGTCAGTCGCCGCCCCCTCGGCCGGCCTTGCTGGCTCCGCCCTCTCGAGCTCCTCCGCCTGGCAGACAGACGCGCAGTAAGAAAAGACTTCGCAGGCAGATGATGTCGAGGGCCAGCCTGGAGCGCACACAGGGACATCTGCGCACGTTCGTTCCACGTGGCTCGGCCAAGAACGCCCAACGGGTTGATCTAAGAACTGTCCGGATATGCAAAGAGTGTGTTGCTGTGGCACAGGGTCATTCAGAGGCGGCCTGCAGCGAGGACAGGCGGCGGCTCACCTTCCTGACGACCACCACGAGAGCGGCCAGCACCGCGGCCGCCTCCCGGGTCAAGACCGCCAACGCCGCATCCTGCGTCATACACACGCCGCATGAAGTTGGCCCAAGTACAACACGGCAGGGGAAACCGACAAGACCCATGCAAATTATACGTGAGCTGCCCTCGAGGCGGACGGTATGAAAACGACACCTCCTCCGGAAGATGGTGGTGTGCCTTAGCAAAGGAGAAGGAAGCTCTGAACTGCTGGTTGAGACTTGTTAGTAACTCGTACAGTGGAATTATAGGAACAGCAAGAGATTGAGTGCTGCGTTCGTAGGGGCTGACCTTGGCTCGTGCGATGGCGGCGGCGCACCTGGCCGCCATGTCTGCTTGATTGCCGCAGTCGGAGTCAAACGAGGCGCGCAGGTGCACCAGGTTGGGGTCCACCGCAGAGAGGCCCCCTGCCGGGAAAGCAGCGCTGGCCTGCATACAAAAAGGTGATTTCTAGAGGACAGGCTTGGAAGCGCCTACAAATCGGGCATACCAGCAGAAGCACTCGCCTAGTCAGCTCGGGGCAGGGCTATCAAGTTTCGGCTTGGCCAAAAATAGCCAAAAGTGCGGCAAGAATGACGATGCACTGGACGCTCTACTTTGGAGAATTCAAGAGGGGAGCATCGAGGAGAGGGCCCCCTGCTCCTGCCTACTCACCCTCGCGTCTCTGCCCGGGCTTGCTGCCGCTCCCTCCTGGAACAGCCGCCCCGCCCCTCGCTGCCTCGCCCCCGTGACGGACTCCACTGACTCTCTGAGCGCCTTGCCGCCCGAGAGGACCGCATGCGCTACCACTGACTCAAAGGATGCAGACAAATTGGTGGGCCCCGCCAGTGTCCGGGCCAAGTCGCGCATGCACCGCGCGTCTGCTGCGGACACGGTGCAGGCAGGCGGGGCAGTTTCGGCTGGGGGGGCGACGGCGGGCTGGAGGAGGGGTGCCGGGGATGCGCAGCGGAAGGGGAGGGGCGGGCTGGGGGAGAAGGTGGCGCACGAAATGCTGCCCAGGCTCAGCTGGGGGGGGCTTGCGGGGGGAGGGGGCTTGGGAGACGCCGCCTGAACAAATCAAAGAGGCCGTTTGAGAGTGATTGGCAAACAGGTGAAACGAGCAGGGTGCGCAGTACTGAGGAATCTCTTCCGCGAAATGTCGCTCTAAGCGACACTAGGAGGAGTACCAAACATTCTCCTGAACGATCTGGTTGAACATAGGAAACCCATGAGCCAAAAGTGCTGCTCTCAGGGGATGAGCCCGGGCAAATGATGCAGGGTGTTCTTGAATCAGCCCTGCTGTTCTGGACCAGTTGCTCCTTACCTGCGGCACTGGTGCAGCTGGGGTGGGGGGGGCAGCAGGGCCAGCCGGAGGGGACGTCTGCGTCCCGGCCTGCTCAGTGAGTGGTGCCATCTTGCGCGCCAGGGCCTCCCCCATCTGGCGGCGCAGCAGCGCCAGCGCATGGTCCTGCCATAGGCCACACAAGCGCAGTGTCAATGGAGCAAGCTCACATGGCAGTGTGAGCTGCAGCTGACTTCTGTTGAGGCAAATGGGATGGTAGTTGAACGCGCCTGTCCTGGCAGCACGAAAGCAGCATGCAGCGTGGTCTTACATGGAAAGCTTAGTAACCCGCCGGTTGCAGAAGTGTCTCACCCTGGCCTGCACGGCCCGCTTGAGGCGGCCCTTCTCGCGGCCATCTGCGCGCTGCAAGTTGGCCGCTGCTGCCGCCGCCACAGCCACAATGAGTACGCGCTGCAGAAGGAGAGAAGTCCCAAAATGGTCACAGAAGGGGCAGTGGAGGGGAAGCCGTGGTGGTCCTGCTTCGAACCCGAGACTTGAGCCTATGAACCAGAGATGCAGTCTATTTGGGCGTGTGCATTGGCGCCAAGCTGCTTGCAGGTAGTTTGCAATCATGGTACAACCCAGCAGACACAAGCTTAGAGACTTTGAGGAATTGACCGGCCTGGCAGACAACCGGATTAGGTAGCAGCGCCAGCCATGCGTCCACATGTCTACTAAGAGGCACTACGTACCTGCAGCGGTGCAAAGGTGTGCCAGGCCACCCTCTCCTCCGGCCCCAGCACTTTTCCCAGGCCCCCTATGTCCACAGCACCTACATCTCCTGCAAGCCCCCCCCCAAGAGTCAACTGCGCAGGTCCGCTGGACACTGTCTGAGGCTGGCTTCCAGGGGGTTTGGATTGCCTCCGGGCTGTGGGTTTCTTCACTTTCCTAGGTGTTGCAAAGGGGTTCTGATTGGCGCTTCTCCTCACGCTGTCCTGGCCGAAGAAGCCGTGGAGGGGGGGCAGCCCGGCATCCTGCTTTCCCCAGCCAGCTTCTACTGGCTGACCACACCCCAAGTCACCAAACATGTCTTCCGGCTCATCAAAACCTGTCATGCTGTTCTGCAGGCGTCCCCCCAAGGAGCGCCGCCTCTTCCTGAGCGCGCCCTGCCCCTGCTGCTCCAATGTCCCCAGCATTTCCTGCCCAAAACGCAGGCTGTTGCGGTTCCACTCATCGGCACAGGCAGCACCCTTGCCAGGCGTCAGCAGGCGCAGGTCGGCCATCTGCTCCATGAGCGTGCCCGGCCCCTGCGCAGCCCCATGCTCGCAGCGCTCCCCCCTGCTCGCCTTGCCTAGAGGGGGTTTCCTTGCGCTGTGCGCTGCTGAGGTGGCAGGCAGGCACGGCCGAGCGGGCGTAGGCCGCGCCTCCTCATGCGAGGCAAGCGACAGCCGGCGGGTGGTGAAAGCGGTGAACATGGTCAGGGACGACAGCAGAGGTGGCCTGACTGCATGGTGACTTGAGTACGGAAGAGAAGGCCAAGGGGAGATTGAGCACTCTGCAAGGAAGATCAACCGCCAGGTTGGCTCAATGAAGGTCCGTTCAGTCTGCCCTTGCTAATGAGCCACATGAGGAGATATACCCTTCTGATACAGATGTCCGCTTCGCCGTCAAATTGACCCGAGGATCACTTGGTTCAAAGCTGCAGCAATCTTATACACGTTGAGCGAGCAGGACGTCCATACGCCTGGCCGTGCTAGTCGGAAGCCTTCACGGGCATGCCGCTTCATTCCACCCCCATTGCTCGCACTGAGGTCTCCTCCCAGGACCCTCTTTCCGCCTTCCTTCGATTGCAGTCTTTCCCAGTCTCAGAGGCCAGGTCTCGACCTCGTGCAGTCCGCCCTGTCATGATTGTTGCAACTTGGAAGGCGGGCGAGGCAGGCGCATGGCCGCACTTTGCCAGTGCAAGGCCGAGCCTCAGCAGAGGAGAGGGCCTCATCAAAACAGGACTCAGGACTCGGGAGGGTGCGCGGGCTGATTGAATTTGACTTTCGAACACGCCGAATGCCCGTTGTCTACAAGCAGGCCGGGGCCCCGGTCAGAACAATCGAAACCGTCCAGTAGAGTTTGTAAAGGGCATCAGCCGTCGATGCGGCAACATGCTCAGTGGGAGCTAGACACATGCATATGGGATGGCTGCCAGCTGCGCCGCGCAGCTTACCAGATAGCATTACGGTAGGTAGTGTTACTACCGTAATACTGTTCTCGACTTCAAGAGGCTGCAGATTCGATGGTGAAGCTGGACCACTGCAGTCTTCAGCGGATTGAGCTGAGCAGGTTCTGTAGCAAGTTCTGCTGAGCATCCCTCCCAGCATGGCTACGAGGCTGGCCGGGAGCTATCAGGTGCCCTGCGCCCCACCGCACACCGCCGCGCATGGCCTCCCCAGTCATGGTGATGCAATGGATGTCTTCGTGGCTTCCAAACAAAGCCGCCTGGACCAAGATGTTTGGTTCGGATGCCGGCTCACGTCAGGGCGGTTCCCAGTGCGGTCGTCGCGCCCGCCAGCTTGCACCCTGCCTGGCGCTAGCACCACATTGGGCGGAGGCAGTGCCGAATGCAGTTGCTCGGGGCAGGAGGAGCTGAGACATCTTCGATGGGGGCTCTTGCGGAAATTCGATGATAGCACCACCCTAAATAGGTCGCACATGTGGTTTTCAGACCGAGACGGCCCAATCTCAAGGCGTGGAAGTCAGAAAGGGCGTTTTCGGTCACGGCCGCTCCGTTCCGTTAGAGCCGAAGCCATATCCGCAGACGACGAGCGCCCGGGCAGCACTGAAAGTGAGGCGGTGGCCAGCACGAGTGGGCGGGCAGATTTGAGCACAGGTGCGCTGGGGGGGGATGGCGCCACGCTGCGCGACACGCGGGAGCTGGTCGAGGTGGCCATGCTGGCAGCCACCACAGGGCTGGCCTACGCTCTCTCCACCCTGCTGCGCCTCGAGGTATGGGTGCAGTGCGGCCCGCGGGAGCAGTGTCTGTTCCTACCACTTCCAGCAGGGCGCTGTGGTGCGGTCCCTCCGGCTGGAGACGTATGCTCTGCTTTACACTACTTGTGTTCCTCCTGACTGCTCGATCTGGGCAGATTCGCCCCCTCTCTGGCTCACCCAGTGCTCCGCCGCCGTGCCACGCAGGGCTACTTTGCGACCTTCTTCCCGCTGCCTCTGGTGGTGGCAGCCATCCGCGGCAACGTGCGCGCAGCCGTCAAGACCCTGGTGCGCCACTGCAAGCAATTTCAGCTATGCCTCTAATAGTTCTCTGGGAGCCATAGGGACTGACCATGCCTATCCCAGGGACAGGTGATCAGCACAGCCCCCCATGGCTGAGCATGTGTCGGGTGCGCTTACCGTGGGCATCCTGGCGCCTTGTCCCCCCCCCCCTAGCTGATGCCCATAGGGTGTGCCCGCAGGTGGCGACCACTCTGCTGCTGTTTGTCCTGACGGGCCCTCTGCGCGCCGTCCTCTATGTGGTGAGCCGCACAACAGGCAACCAGCGCCACTCGCAAACCACTCTGCTCTTAGCTGAAGATTCTAGGGCTTGTGTCCAGTGAAGGTCACAATCGCCTTGACAATCTGTGTACAAGCTAAGCAGTATTCACCACACAACGGTCTCCGCTCCTAGATAGCTCGTCTGCTCCTGTGCCTGCTTTCTTGACTGCCTCTGTGTGCGTTGCTACAGGTGTCGTATGGCTCGCTGGGCCTGGCGATGGGCGCCGGCTGGAGGTGCGTGCCACGGCCCCGCGTGTGATGTCACCCTGTCAACATGGGAACAGCGCTGGCTGGGCTTTACGTCCCATGATTGCACGGCTGGCGAAGTCGCGTGTCCTTTTGTAAACGTGCTCCTGGCCCAAGATTTGTTTATGTCTGATTTCCTGTGCTGGCTCAAGTCCTTCCCTCATCTTCGAGGTTTTCTAAGGGGGCGTTGGTGACTTCTCTCCGCTTCTTTGTGAACCCGCCCTGGCCCCCTTGATGCCTCCCCAGTAACTCCCACGCCCCCCCCCCTCATGCAGGCTGCGTGTGCGGTGGTTGCCGTCGGTGCTGCTGCTGGCGCTGGTGCGCGTGGCCAGCCTGCTGGCCTCCCTCGCGGTCTCCTCCTGGCTCCTCCGGGAAAACATCCCCCGCCTGGTGAGACACACCGCCACCAACGACACGTCTTTCACTTCCTTCATCAAAGGATTGTTGATAAAAGGTGGTGCATTCCCACTGCCAACCCCCCTGTTCCCTCCCCTTGCCTGGTTGCCTGTGGCTTGCCAAGCCCAGAGCCCCTGGCTGGCCCTGACCTCCTTTGACCTCTTGCCGTTTCAATTCACATCGAACTCCAGTTTTCTACTCCCGGAGGTCTCCTCGAAAGGTTTGAGTCTCTAATGATTACTGGAATTGCTACCCCATCAGGAAAGAATATCAGCGCAGGTACTAGGACGACAGAGCGTCTCCTTTCTGTAGAAAAAAGACTCGTTTGCGAGGCTATGCTGTCTTAATAGGTTGGAATCGTCCTCCCTGTGTCCATTTTGTCGTTCTAGCGGCTCACATACGCAAGTTTCCATTGGGCTAACCTCCCCAGATTGACAGCCTGGCCGCGTGCGTGCAGATCCTGACCCAATTCCACGCCAGCCTGACGGCCATGTTCCACACGGTGGGCCTCCCCTCCGGGCCCAGCATGCCCACCGTCTGCGGCATCGCCTCCGCAGCAGTAAGCATACCCGACTCCTTGCACACATCAGCGTACTCGCTTCTAGTTGGATATAGTTTGTGTGGACAGCGCTCGACCTATTGTGAGACGCAGCGATGAGGAAAGAGGCCGGATTCAGCGGCAGCCCGCCTGTGTCTAAATGCGGAGTCACAGTGACGGAGAGCCGTCTGCTGAACACTCCTTTCAATGTCGTCAGCACTTTATGTGCAGTCAAGCAGAACAATCTGGTGTTCCTGCCGACCTAGAGCGTCACGAGTTGTCACAACCTGAGTCGGCCTAAAGATGCTTTTGCGTTTTGAGCTTGGTGGCTACCCTCGCATTGCCTTTCCCCTCTCTTGGCCCCGCGCTCGTGCCTGCCCGTGCTGCTGCATGACTGCATGCGGTGCGCTGTGGTGCAGCTGCTGTTCAACAGCGCCAGCTACGTGTTTCTGCTCCACATCCTGTACACCATCCTGCTTAAGCGCCTCGGCCTACAAGTGGCCCCCGCCGCCCCCGCCTGGGTGGTCAAAGCGGGGGGAGGGCCTGCGAATAAGCGATGAGCTCCAAGCCGACAACGGCCTTCCGATATGGAGCAAGGTGACCTGACAAGCGTCTTGTACATAGCGATGGCAAGACGCTCTGGTTGGTCCGGGTTGGGGAGGCAAGGTACCCGGGTCAAGAGAAGCTCACTCACTGCACGAGGATTGGATAGATTGGACGGGGCATCGAAAAGTTTCCATCGCTTATAGCAGAGTGTACCCTCTTGCCCGAGACTTCTGGGTAGGACCATTTTGCTGGCATGCTCGAGCTGCGCGTTGTCACCATCAATGGCTAGGGTAAGGTCATTTGAAAGTGAACCCCCTATGTTCAGTCCAGAGCCCCTCGGGACCTAAACGGCCAAGCCCCCCCCTCCTCCGGCCAGCCTGCAGCTCAGGATAAGCGGAGCCCGCCTCCCCCTCCCGCTGCCCATGTCGTGGCAAACACCCAACCCCCCACCCTCTGAAGTGAACATAGGGGGTCAGCTTCAAAATGACCTCACCTTGCCGTGCATAGCTAGAAGACGATGCACTGCAAGGCAGAAGGCACAGTCAGTGAGTCAAGGCCGTACGTAGCGCAACGATACAGTATGACTTGGTCATGATTGCCTTGCACTCTGGATACCGAGGGAATGTCGGATCGATAAGTATCTATATTTGTTGGGCACCATGTTTGGCGCGTGCATGTTTGTTGACTGTTTGGCTAGCCCGAGGCCCGCTTGGGCCCGGCCAGGCGGGGTGGGCGGATGCGCGCGCTGGCCGCCAATATTCTTATGGATTATTTGAGCAAGCCGCTCATTACGTGCGTGCACTATGAGGGAGAGCTGGGGCCGCCGGCGGTATCCTGGAACCGTTTGAATTCTGCAGATCGAAGGGGGACGATCAATTAGCTATACTCCGGCTGATATAGGTAAGAAATTAACGGGATATAGGATGACCGGGCGCCGGCTTTTGCATTTTGCGGGAATCTTCGTAAGGACATTCTCGGCACCAGGGAGATTTTCTATCCGGCCGGGAAGCTGACGTCCGCCGGCCTAAAACTGTACGGCATGGCCGCGGCGGCCAAAGAAGTTTGACTGGAATAGGAAGGCCTTAAAGACTGGATTTCTGAGAACGCCACGTACTGCCTCAGTGGGGTGGTCCCGTCAGACTCGAACTACATCGACTTCTCGGTGAGTCTGGACTAAAAATAAAATTTGGTCGCGTTCTAGATGCAGGACATATGGGCGTAGGTCAGCAATTATAAAATAAGCTCGAGCGGCGTCCTCGAAATGGACGGAGGACAGTGAAAACCACATGCCCGCGATTTGGATAGAAGAGATTTTAACGCTCTGTTCAATGAGTCCGCGGTGCGGCCGCATCATAGCATGACATCCCGGTCATCCCAGCTGCAATGTGACGGTGCGGAAAGTTTAACCGAAAATTATCATGCCAGGTGATGACGTGACTGTAGTTCTATAGAGATTTTCTATAGAAATCTTGATGTACTTACTATTGAAGTAGTCCGGACCATAAATCGTATGACTGGTATATTATACACAGGTCAGATCCGCGGCATGTCACATATGCACAGCTAGCTATCCGGCCGCGAGAAGAGATTCCGAAGGAGGGGTAACCATATCTGGACGATTGACAGCTGTTGTCTCTATGGCTCTGAATTTGAGCTTTCACCTTTTCCAGGAGAGGGGAGCTGGATGGCGGCTAACAATCTGACGGCCTAAGACTAGAGAACTGAACATTAGCAGCAGTATAGCATGGAGGCTTCCGCCATCTGGTGGGCTGTCTCGCAGGCACCGCCTGGGAGCTCGTATGTGAGCTCACTGTATATATAGGTACACCCTACTTTGACGTGATCATGTGGCAAATGTGACCCTCCTTCTTTCACAAGGTCAGGCCATATGCATGCGCTTCCCAAAATACAAGCCGGCCTTTCAGCAACTCGGCGACGGGTTTTGCCGCCCAAGACTTATCAGGAGTTGGAAGACGCCGGCGCGTTGCTCTCATCGGCGGCACGTCGACATACCCTCACACTCGATGAACACGGGACGGCGTCTACGGCGCCGTTGGCGATCTCTGATACCGAATCCAACGCCTTGATAGCCTACAATTTTAGGAGACATCCCGATTGTGAGGCCCTGGACATTTCTAGCGGGCCGATCGTTAACCCGAAAAGATCACCTTAAAACTAGCTTGAGCATGAGTTTCGATTGTCCTGTCGCGGGCTTTCAGCCTTCGCTTCAGTTGCTCACACCAGAAGACTACGAACAAGGGGGAACAGTGTACTTTCAGTGCACTTCCACTCGGCTTTGCCGTTTCCTTCGATAAAACACAACTGCACTCAGTGGACGACCCTGACGGTGCCTCAAGCGATGTCAAGAACCTCAATTCTCCGAAGCGACAGCGCGAAGAGCACGTCTTGACAATAAAACTCAGGTGCACGCACCTGACGTTCCCAATTTGTGACCGCCACAGTCGTCCCCAAGAATACGGCCTGGCACAAGACGCCAAGGAGCTGGCCACCAACCAGGCCCTGCAGGATTAGCCATGAAGAGCCGCTTCGATACCAGTTCAGTTTCCGTTAGACCTTCTGCTGAGTTTTGGGTAGATCAAAGTGGCATTCCGAGCCATTCCCACTTGGGTTCCGGTTTGCCACTTTCGGAATTTGGATTAGCGTATACGTCCACGACACGTGGTTGACCAGCATCCGAACAGGGGTATGGACACACGTGGCCAGAATAGTCCATATGACTTTTTAATGTAAAGAATCACGCGTCTCAAAGCCCTCGTAAGTAGATGGATCAATTACCCAGACACCGAGGTTGAGTGGGAAGGCCAGAATTGCTGACGTAGGGAGTCCGATCAGGTAGTAGCTACAGAAGGTGCTGACCGCACCCAATGACTGCCTCCCGCATCCGCGAATAACGCCTGCAAGAAGCGGGAACTCTGTTTCACCGGTAGGGAAATGGGAACCCGAAAACGTGGAAGCTAAGCCCCTGCGGCAGAGTAAATAAAGCTCATTCACTGGCTGAATGCGCAAAATAAAGAGGTGCAGAGGAATCTGTAAACAACACGACAAACTTTTTAACGGGGTTCCGGAATATCACTGTTGATGCGTCGGAGGTGCACTACAATGATGCATGCACTTTGCTTGGGATCAGCAGACTTGAAGTGTTCATGTTCGCCGGTCCGCATCTCTATCCGCACAGATGAGCAGGTGCGCGCGCGTGCGCGCTCTCACCTCCCGCAGTCTGCGCGATGGCGTCCGCGAGCGCGACTGCTGCGACGAGCAGAATGAGGCGCGAGGACAGCCGCAGCAGGGGCCCGTCGGCGGCGGCCACGAAGATAAGCGGCACCCAGCGGTGGGTCGCCATCACCAGCGCGCACGTGACCGCGCCGAGCGCAGCGCCAATCTTGAGGCCGACGCGCGTGGCGCCGCGCGCGCGGGCAGTGTTTCCGGAGCCCAGCTCGCTTGCGACACGTGTGCTACGAGAAGGCGGAACGCGGCTTAGATGATCGCGCCTCTGCGGAAACCTTGCTTGGGAATGATGTTATGGCCTAGGTGCTCGCAAAAAAGGAGTCGTTGAAGAAGCGGTCCTGCTCGACTTGGATGATGGCTGCTTTTCGTGTCACCGGAGGCTTATAAGTCTCTCAGTCTCGAGGAGCCACAGTAATGGTTTTCCACGGGTGATAGGTACTCGTAAGGCTTGTAGCAGCATTCCAATTGGGCTACGCGCCATCATAAACATACTCCCCAGCCACGAAATAGGGAAGCTCCGAGTTCTGCGCATTGCATATGGTGAATCTGCACCAAGCTTATCGTCAATTACGCCCGTGCGCCTGGTTTAGTAGCTAAAGCTCGACCTAGAGCTCTTGAGGTCCAACCAGAGATAATGAGATAATGTGAAAGGAGAATTCAGGTTAAAGAAGAAAATTTCCTTCTTACCACAGAGCAGCACCCAAACCAACGAACGTCATCGACGGGAGCCACAACGTGTTCATGCTGCAAAAGGAAAGGAATACTTTCATGAAGCAGAATTAACAAGCCTCTAATTTGGCCTCTGAAAATGGCCAATTCGAGGGAGCCGAAAAACTTCTGATGTGGGAGATACTCCGTTAAGGCGGGACGCCTGATCACAGAGGTTCTGTACGGCCTTAAGGCTTACATGGTGGATCGTGCATTTCATTCGATCCTTCCCTTTCTTCAGCATTTGTGTTCCTATGCGCCCACCGGTTGAACAGTCACTCCCAGAATCTGTACAGTTTCAAGCAGCAGGCTCTGATGTAACGGAATGAGGTGTAAGGCAGTAGAAACTCACGCGACGGCTAGGGCGGACACGTGGACGTACGGATCGTCCAGCAGTCCGCACAGAATGTACAGTACGTCGAATGCCCAGTACTCAAAACTGCGCGACACATGGGGTGAGTTGGACAAGGTTGTTCGACCCTGGGCCGGAGCAAAAGAAACCAACAACCTGGACGTTTGAAAGGACACGTGTCGGGGCTTGCACTGGGGCCGCCGAATGAGACTAACGTGGAAAGTAAACAAACATGTTTACGAGCCCTATTACCAGCTCTATCTGACGTCCTAACCAGACGGGGACGTGCTCCGCGGTAACTCCGAAGATCGACCGCATACCAGATTGCAAACCACCAGAATCAGAATATGCTGGAGTCGGGAGTTGAAGATTGGCAGAGGAGATCCTGACACAGATCTGATGCCCGTGAGTTGCGCGCTGCGAACGTGGGTGACGCATAACGCGCATCAACAATTGTGACCGGCATTTGCCATCCGATTCCCTCTTCGGGACTCCCCTGCGATTCGAAGCGTGGCATCCGGATCGACTTCCTAAGTTTCTACATCCGCCCCCGCTGGTGTGATCACAGGGTTCTACGGCCAAGAGACTCTGTTGGACTCCTCACCAACGGCTTACCAGAGCATGATGGAGGACGGCAGCCCCAGCTTGACGAGGGGCCACAGGTGCCGGAACGTCTTTTTCATGGTAAATGTGGGTCGGAAGGCCCTGTACTGTTTGGATCCGTACACGTGGCCCGCCAACAGGACGAGCATCACGAAGTAGGAGACACTGGTGGCGAGAGCGGCGCCGTCCGACTTCCAGCCCAGGTAGTAAATGAAGAACCTGCGGACAGGATTGCTACACGTGTCAGACGAAGAGCCTGGCACGGGTCATCGGCACGGAGCCGGGACGTGGAGTCCTTTGGCACTGGAAGCTCTGAGCAGATCGTGCTTTTTGCACACAGACACAGGAGCTTTGTGCTCTTAACCATGGGCGGTAAAGTGCCCACCTTTTGTATACCAGACGTTAACCAAACCCGGGCCCTGGCTACTTGCGGGTTTATTTCCGATGAGATACTGAAATGAGTTAAGCCACTCGACTTGACAACGTAACCCGTAGTAGGTGGTTCGCTCTTTCAGAGTCCCGCCAAATTTACCACGCGGCACGCTTTCTTTTGTAACTTCTGTCTCCGCCATCACAGAGGTCAGCATCGAAGAGTGCTTGCGGTAAGAGCCTCCAAGAAAGAATGTGCAGACATGGCTTTGCGGCGAAGAAGAAGTATGGACGTACAGCCCTCTCTGGCAGACAACATCATAGCTTCCTACCTTGTGGGGCAACAGAGTGCCAACATGAAGCTGAGCGGGCAAAATGTCGCCAACTGAGTTTTCTTGCGGAACGGCGTCCCAGAGCGCTCGGCAAAACAAGTTTGACGGAGCGGGGACGGCGATGATCGGGCGAACCCACAACCCGTCATCAAATCTGGTGCCAAGCAACAAGAGTAGAAGAATCAGCAAGACTCCGGCCGAGCGAAGAAGAGAACTAGAAGGGGGCGGCTTCCGGAACGCACCAGGTGCAGGGCACGTGCACCAGGAGCGTGGCCCCAGAGGCCCACCCGAGCGCTCTCGTGGCGCCCTGCGACTGGAGGAACGTCACGAGCGGTGCGTACCACGCGTGTGCAAACAGGCTGGGGATGAGGAGAAGCATGTACCGGGCGGTCCGTACCGAGAGCTCCCTGTCCTGCCCGAGTAGTAACAGAATACCCGCGAACTGGCTCCAGACGGCGGCGATCAGTCCGGCGAGAACCGTGAGGAGCAGCGTGCAGCAGAGCGTCATGTGCGCAAGCTCTGCCAGCTGTCCTGCCCCCGCCGCACGGCCGCCCAGGGTTTCGAATCCGAGAGTGAGGCCAATCTGCAGTGTTTGGAGAGTTTTGAGTCCGTTAGCATAAAGGTAACGTCAAGAAACACTTGTTCGCAGGATCCAAGAACCGAGGGTGAGGCCGTTTCGCCAAGTTCGAAGCTGGTTTGATTCAGGGCATTCAGATTAAAGATTGTACTGATAAAAGGATGTGATGATGGCGGGGATTCTACGGCGCAACCTAGAAGCCACCAGGGTTTGGAGGCCGAAGGTGGGCCGACCTTTGTGGAGCTTAAGGTTCAGTATTGAAAGGGTCCGATCGTTCCTTCTTGAAGGAAAAAGTGACAGCGACTTGCGAATTTGACATACGGATTTAGACCTGAGACCGTCTGTTAGTGAAAAAGAAAGACGTTATGATTGGCGGGTGATGAAGAAGCCTTTGAAACCCTTTGGATACCTGAGGGGATGTCTTGGAGCCTGAAGAAAAGCAGGCTTACGGGCAGGTGCCCCAAGCGAGGAGCCACACAATCTCGGCCTTCAAGCAATAGCAGCATCAAAATGACAAAGAAGAAAGTGGGAACAGTGCTTCTCTTCTGACTCGCAACTGTTTCACGAGTCACAAGTCTGACCATGTAAAATGTCTCTGCGCAAAACTGATGATTAGAAAAAGGCGCTGGAAAACGCTTGACAACTCCCCTGCTGAGATTTTCAGCGCTGATTCGTGTTGCCGCTGGGTTTTTAGCAGCTTTGACGAAACCATGGACTCGCTCCCAAGGAGTTCCTTGAAGAATCAAGCTTATCTCAAGAGATGCAATCGACTTCAACAAATTGTTCTGTAAAATCCTTTAGAAGTCTTCTTTTGGTGTGAATTGAGGATTCCCCGCTCACCAGCAGCAGATGTCCGGTTGCGTTTGCCAGCGTCGTTGCCAGCTGGCAGCTTGCCAGCTCCACCCTTCCCAGGTGACCCACAAACGCCGCCGACGACAGCACCAGGAGCATTTGCACCAGGTTCATCCCCACGATTGGCGCCGCCAGGCTGACAAGTTCTAAACCCTCTCTGTGGACGGTCGGTCTACTCCCAGCCTCCTCATCTCCGTTAGTACTTTCTTGTAAGGAGTGATGGCTTTGGGTCTGGGAAGACT
Organism: Klebsormidium nitens; assembly: GCA_000708835.1. Classification (NCBI taxonomy): domain Eukaryota; kingdom Viridiplantae; phylum Streptophyta; class Klebsormidiophyceae; order Klebsormidiales; family Klebsormidiaceae; genus Klebsormidium; species Klebsormidium nitens. Next base: position 6,815 of record DF237833.1, on the reverse strand, counting down.
CAACGTTTGTAAAGGCAGTGTGCATGGGGTAGTTTGATGGTCCATCCCTGAACACCTCCTCTGTGGGGTTCCGGGTTTCCTGGTGATTACTGTGAGCGAATGGGGACACAACTGCTTCATGGCTCTCGTCCGCCTCAGGCTGCAGGTCTAAAGAGGAATCCATCAACGTCTCAATGTAGAAGGCAACAAAGTGGACCCGGCAGGCTTTATCTAGTAGCCAAGCGGGCTCCTAACAAGACCGCTTCTATGCTTTTTGAATACTTGCATACCTCACAGGTAAAGTCTGTTACATGCCACTTGGTATAACCTCCACTTGATCTTGTTGATTTTCGCTCTTGCGGGGATCTTACAGACGCTCCAAAGATGAGTTGACTCCACGGCTCAATATCAAGATCTGCTGAGAAAATTCGGATCCGCTTGTATATAAACGAGCAGATCGACCTCAGACAAGTTGACTTTGGTTCCAAGATACAGCTCTATTCAAGCAAACTGCCAGTTTTAGATTTAAAGGGAAGCTACTTAGATGACTTATAGGTTAGCCGAGTCTGTGGCCATGTGAACTTTCGAACTTAGACAACTAACTCTGACTACCATATATAGCCGGACTGTTTTGCAGGCGGCCATCGAGACTTGCTCACCTTCAAGTCCAACTCACTGTATAATGCGCGGTGCGTTTGTAGGCTGCTACACTTATGTACTACGGTACGTGACTTGTGTTCAAGGTGGTCTGCCATTACAGTGAGACTCGGAGACCCGCCCTTGAGGCACGACCTTTTCACACCACCCCGCTTTGCAATTAGTTTTTCCCTTTTTAAGTTTCACACAAACCGGCTAACCCCTAGTTATAGCCCCTGTTAGCGGCTAAAGCAAGCCTTAACCAGGCTCCTCAATCTTCCATGCCAACAAGTTCGCAAATTGTTCACACAGAGCCAAAAAAAATATTTTCGGTGTGAAAAGGTCGTGCCAACGTACTACGGTAGTTGTGCTACGTAGTACGCAGTACGTGCACGAACTTGGGTCGACGTCAGTGGCACGCAATCAGGAGACCAGCAACTTTCAGCAGCAACCGTGCATGACAGGCCGGTGAAAGCGCTTCACACAGAAATCTGACTGACAAAGGCCGGAAACGAGGGAAGGGACAGTCAAAAAGTCAAAAGGCAAGTCAACTTAAGATCCCGATTCCCGCAGTTGTGTCGCCTTCCGGCGCGGCAGCCAGCGCGGCACGATAGGCCGGTGGAAGCACTTCACAGGGGGAATTTGAGTCCTGACTCCTGACTGACAATTAGGTAATGGCCGGGCGGCGGGAACGGCCAGTCGAAACTTCAAAAGGTAAGTCAAAGATCCCGCACTTGACTCGCATCCGGCGAGGATCCGGCGCGGCACGCAAAGCCGGGTGGAAGCACGTCACAGTGCACACTGCACAGTGTGCACAGACTCACGCCACGTGCGAGTTTTTTTCTCTGACAGGTCGACCGGAGACAGTATTTTAGTGTAGTATGTACGTACCTCGTTCTAGGACCTACAGAGTACTCAGTACAGACTCCTACTACCGTACCTACCGTAGCTTGCATCACAGGGAGGGAAATCTGACTGACAATGGCCGGGAACAGCGTTCGACACGGAATTTGATTTCGTCGGCTCCCAGGCCGACAGTTCTCCGGTCAGTCGGCTGGAGACTTGAACCGGTTGGCTTCTCTCACCCAAACACCTCAGAAGAACCCCGGTTCTGCCGCGGCTCTTCGGCCGACGCCCCTCGGTTCAGTCGGCCGAGAGGCAATTCCGACGTTTGCCTGGTGTGACGGCTCGTGTCGAACACTGGCCGGGAATCATTGGCCTGTCAAAAAGTCAAAAGGTACGGTATTAGTAACAAAATCCGCACTAGCTTGACTCACCATCCGGCCGCATCGCATGACATGCAGTGTGCAGCACGGTGCACATTGAGCGATGGCCGGATTCCGGAATGGCCAGTCAAAATGTCAAAACGAAATGAGCTACCTACAGCGGGTGTTACCGGGGTGACGGTCAGCGCCGTTGACCTGCGTTGACGTTTCTTGCTACAGCCGGAACGGGCCGGCGGACCTACAGGCTGCCATTGGCTAGCCGTACACAAAATTCGCATACCGGTAGGTAGTGACTGAATAGCGTCCTGACTCCTGACTCCTGAGTGCCTGACTCCGGTGCGGTCGTCAGTACTTTAACGGCAACCTTCAGGTTTCACCTGACAGGCTGACGCGCGTACGCCGTACGGTGTTTTAGCTCCACTCAGCACTGGTACACACTGCACAAGTTTAACAAGCAGCCCCCAAGCAGCGGAGTGTGGAGCAGGGTTTCCCAGTGCGGAGGTTCCGGAATCCGGATACCTCTAGAGGTACGGTATACCGGTATAGGTACCTAGTACCGGTATACCGGTATACCGTACAGGCGTACGTTCTGGAAGTACGCTCAGCAGTACGTCAGTACCTAGTGGTAGCAACTTTGAACCTGTACGCAGCTACACGCAATAGGGTGTGTACTAATATGCACTTAGCTGGTACCAAGCTGTTCGGATTCTTGACATCATCGACATCTCATCAACACGGCGCATCTCAGACTGGCGAATAGTACAACCTTTGATGTCTGCATGGTCAAATACGGTACCGAGGAAAGCATACTAAACACCACCACAGCTGATATCCAGGTGCTCAGCAAATTGGCATGTACCTATCAGAAGCACGGTGGCCAATCTTGCCAAATTATCACCGCATACTACTGTCGGCGCCCCATTCTCGTCATTCTATTACCGTGCTAGTATTGGTCCTTGAACGCCAACTCTGCATCATCTCTCCTGCCCATCCCTGTCACCGTGCAGTCTCTTTCTTCTCAGTGCCAGCAAGCTCAGCTCAGAGCCTCTCAACTCGTCTCCTTCAACCGTGCGCGGCTTCAATTGCACGTCCGTGCCGCAACTAGACAGAAGTGTTCGGCAGTCATGAAGTCAGAACAGGCTCAGTACAGTGTGCCTTCCCCGGCCGCCACAGACGGCGCGCTCTCAAGCATTGTGACAAGATTTGCGGTGCACGTGTCGGCCCTCGCTGCATTCACGCTGGTCATGGTGTGGACGTTGCACTTCCGGGGGGGCGCCTCGTGGAGCCAGGGGGACGACGTCGAAAAGGTTTTCAACGTGAGTTAGGGGGGAGCTGACTTGGGGCCTTGTGATAACTCAGTAGATGCCTACATAATACATATGTATGATGCAGATTTTCTGCGGAGGGGATGTTGATTACAAGAGAGGTCCATTATGAATTGTGACGATGCGGAAGGAGTTTGAAAACGGGTCGGACGTTTTAGGATTGATCATCAGCCTTGCATCTGGTTCATCTCAGAGACACCGGTGCGCTTGCATATCTGGCACAAGATGTGATACAGCGGCACCTGGTTCCAATTGGATCTGAGCCTTGGGCTCAGTGACCTGTGTCGCTTATGATTGTCACTGCACACATAACTGATTGGCAGCACATTGTTTCATATTATGGTCTGCATCCAGAGGCTTTGCTTGCCGTAATACTAGCTGAAGTTACCAAACACATGACTTGGAGGAATGGGGGCCGATCTCTTAGAGTGATTTGAGTCTCCAATGTCAATATAAATCCACCTCGGACTAACCGGCATGCCACTGCCAGCAGGCAAACACAATTACATTCAGCTAAGCACAAGGTGATTAGAGATCCACACAGCCCAAACTTTTGCCTCTAGGCTAGCTGCATAATGATACACCTATTCACGCCAGGGATCTATGGTTTCGCATCAGAAGGGGACCAACGAAAAAAGACCGCAAGTGGATTAGAAGAGTTTTCTGCTTGGTCTTTTGTGCCAACTAGCTCAAGTTCAAAAAGAGCCACACTCAGAGCTGGTGGTCAGACGGGTGTGCATTATGCATAAGAGCATGTTCTTTAGAAACCGTCAGGAAAATGGGAGATGATCAGCAGATGATCAGCTTTATGTTTATAATGACATGATTGCATATCGTTAGTGAAACGAGTTTGTAAGCAGCCTGACTACTAGCGTCACTTGAGCTCAAATCCACTACTTAGCTTGCATTTCTCTTCCTTTTGCTGTGCTATTTCCCGCTGTTTGGCTGAAAATTGGCCTCTGCCAGGGTCAATTATTCCTCTTTCTACTACCTGGCGAACATCAGCTTATCTGCGACCCCTCTTCTCTGTCGCAGCTGCACCCCATCCTGATGGTCACCGCTTTTGTCGTCCTGGCTAGCAAAGGTACGTCGAAAAGTCTCAGGTTCACCTTTGGCCCTCTGGAACCTTTGGCCCTCTGTAACTGTTTCTGCGCGGTTTGCATCGTCCATGTAATATTCGCGGGCGTTCCGGGAAGCTTTAGAAAAGTAAGCACATCAGGACACTACTCAGTGACCTGCTCATCTAAACCATGTAATGGGCTCACTTTAAAGCGCAGCTTCAAGCCAGTAAATTGTCCTCAGATGCTCAGTAAGTCTTTTGAGAGAGTATAGTAGAGTTCCACTTAGTGCATTTGTGGGCTTGTGCTTTTCCATCTGGACGAAATTTCCCCCCAAGCTCATTCAACACCTTCTATTCCGGTTTGACGGAGGTTTGACCCGGAGTACTAGTCTGCCACGGGTTCGATCTTCCCTAATCGCATCTCTTCTCATTTGATTCAATAATGCATAAGGGTTCCCGACTCTCTTACCCTTCCCAATGGACTGCATTCTCCCACTACTCACACAAAAGTAACACTACACACTGTCATCCCTGTGTGCCCCCCGGCGCAGGCGCGGTCGCCTTCAAGGTCATCCCCGGGCCTCGGGCGGTGGTGAAACTGATCCACTCGGGCATCCAGTTCGCGGCCATCCTCATCGGTGCGGTCGGCATTGCGGCAGTATTCCGGTACGGCGGCCTGAACGACCCCCCGGCTCCCAAGGTGTACAGCCTCCACTCCTGGATGGGCATCGTCACATACGGCCTCGTCCTCGCGCAGGTAGCGACCCGCAACTCTCACTTTCGTAGCAGCCCCACTGGCGCTGAGGTATTTCGCACGTGCGGATGTGCTCGTATTCATAAGCAAACCATTTTCCGCTGGCCATTCCAAAACACAACGAATCACGCTTTCTTTCAGCCAGGGTTTGAGCTAGGAACAAAGCTTCAGGCACGGGTACCGACTTTGTATTGGTATTTTCACCTACGCAAAGAGCCTCGAACGAAATGGCCCGCCCAGTCCGAGTTTGGAAAGTCTGCGGGCAATCCGACGTACACCTCAGAGGGGCACAAGTGATGAATGAAAGATCCACACGCGACCTGATAGTTTGTACACGTGGCAAACGGTCAGGCGGTCGACCTCCAGAATGTTTGAAGGTCGGCAGTTCCGTGACGCGCGACTGGCGTGACCCACATCAAAAACTTGCATGGCTGCTCTGTTTTTCGCTCTCCTGAAGGTCAAGCGTATCGAAAGGGTCTGAGATTTGAGCAGCTGGTTTTCAGACGATTCGGCTGCCATTCGAGATGGTTCAAAGCAGACATGGAACAAGGTTGACTGCCAGATCGACCAAAACAAACCTTCGAATGTACTGATTCACAATGTCCCGACCCGCCCCCCGCTTGGCTGCCGCCTCTCATTGGCCGCTCTCGCTCTCTTTTTGGAGTCGAATGCCCCCCGAATCATCACCGGGGACGACACTCCAGTACCCCTCTTTCATCATCAGCCGTTCGTGGGGCCCGGTCGCCTCGCCCTCCTCAGCTTCGACCAAACGCGCGGGTCTAACATCCCGGGCTTAGGCTCCGCATGTTTCTTCAATTGAGGTATTGTCTGCTCTAGGTATAGTAAGTCCCTAGCCAATCACTAAGAACCTAACCCTCAAAAGCCCCGCTCCGCACCCGTACCTTCCCTACCCCCAAACTAAGTTCACCCGTCTTAGGCTGCTTGGCTTACTTTACCTAAGCTGAAGTCTTATTCACTCCGCTCCGCCCCCCGTGCAGTGGCTCGGCGGCCTCCTCGCGTTCGTGCTCCCGACCGCGGCCCCCCCCGCCCGGCGGAGCGTCGTGCCCTACCACGCGTTCGTGGGGACGTTCCTGTACGTCCTCGGGCTGGCGACCGCGTCGCTCGGGATATTGGAGAAGGTCACGTTCCTGCAGGACTACGGGACGTTTGGATACCATGCCAAGGAGCTGTACGTGGCGAACTGCCTGGGCCTCACGATCTGTGTGACGGGCGCGACCGTCCTTGTTGACGCTGCTCGAGCCGTGGAAGGAGGTGCGCGCGCCCGAGAGCGGATACGCCGTGTCAGCTTAAGGGGAGAAGCGCGGGCGGAAGACGAAGTTCAGCGCGGAATCGGCATTGACTGGAAAGCAGTGTTACGCGCCCCAGTCCTGATTGAAAGATCGTCACTCAGTCACAGGTTGCTTTTATACGTGGCCCAATCATAATATTCCGAGTTTGTAGAGTTCGATGCAAATCTACGATACGAGGGTGCAGCGGTGATACGAGAGTGAGTTGTTGGGATATGGTGTAGGGGCGAGCTGTCATTGGTGATATGAGGCCACAACAGTTGAGGGAAAGACGGTGATCCGGTAGTGATAAGAGCAGGTCGAATCGTGGGCAGTGTAAGGGTTGAGCTGGCGTGGAATGATTGGATTCTTTTATTTGCATTTGTAAACATCACCCAGATTTAATTTGCATAGGTCTGAAAGGAAGCTAGGCAAAAGCTGTTCAGTGGACGTCATATGCGATTTTCGGTCCGTACGTGTATGGCGTGAATGTTCGTTCATCAAAAGACCCACCGAAGACAACCCTCAGCAGATAGAGCATGTTGTTGG
>DF237834.1:0-25689 GCA_000708835.1 Klebsormidium nitens | reverse complement strand
GCTCCGACAGTCCTCTGATCTTTACAATATTAATATTATGATTATCCTAATAAACTCTTTCCAGGCAATTGTTCACGAAGTCCTCTCCTTTGACACTCTGATTCTGAACTTTCTCACCCTTTAATCTATCACTCTAGTATCAGCCACTTGTGCTGCAGCAGAGGTCAATGTACGGTTCAATGTGGAGCTCCTGTCACAGGGTGGATTGCAAGCATGGCCGCAAGTGCGGCGTCCCTGATCTTGAGTCTCATTCAGGAGGTGAACGATGCGAGCAGGGGTATCAGGTTTCACAAGATACAAGGAAAGAACCTCAACGCGCGGATCCAGTTGCTCAAACCACAGGTAGAGACAATCCTCAAGGAACCACAGCTTGATTCCTACTCCACAGCCCTCTCTTCCCTCCAACTTCACCTTAAGAATGCTCACAACATCTTTTTGAAATGTTGCGGGAGCAAGCTGTCGAGGATTTTGAATTACAAGAGCATTATGGACGATATCATCCAGGTGAATACGGACATAACCAATTCCTTGGTGGACATCCACTTTGTTCAACAGCAGAAGAACGGTGATTTGCAAGCCCTCATATTGGAGTTCCTGATGGGCGTGGGAGAGCCGGATCCTGCAGAAGTGCCGGAGGACGCGGCAGAGTTTCCCAAGTTGCAGCGGAATGAACCGACGGCTGTTATTAAGACTGTCAACAAGTTGAGACAGGAGGGGTGCGTGTCAGATGCTGACGTCGAGGTTTACAGGCAGGACCTGGAAAAGCTCAAGCACCAGAATGAGGAGTTGCACCGCCTCATGTCAATGGCCGCTGAGGGGCAAGAGGAATACTATGTGAAGAAGGCTGCTGCTGAGGATGTTATATTGGACCAGCTCATTGCATTGCTGGAAAGCTCGGAGGCGGTCCGGGAAGAACATGTCAAGGAGGGGTCTGAGCCAAGCGTGTGCGAGGAGGGCGGTGATGCAAAGAAGGAACCGCAAGTCGGGGGTTCTGACGAAGTCAGTGCGGGTCCGGGGATGCGTGTGACTTTGCCGTCTGCCTTTCTGAAGTCGTTTCTTTCGGTGACAGGGGTCCTAGTGGTTGTGGTGATTGCGATCGCCGTTCACTTGGGCACTACTACCAATCCTGGCAAGTGTCAGGGCAGAGACCCGGAGCAAAAAGCGGTGTGCTATCGGAAGGCAGCCGAGCAGGGGGTTGCAAAGGCACAGTTCTCGTTGGGCCTATGTTATGCTGGTGGTTTGGGTGTGAGTAGAGATCCTTTCGAGGCCCTCTCTTGGTATCAAAAGGCCGCGAACCAGGGATTGTTGGCTGCACAGTATATGTTGGGCTTGAGCTACGAAGGAGGCTGGGTTGTGGGCAAAAATGTATCGAATGCTTTGATTTGGTATCAGAAGGCTGCACTTCAAGGCCTTCCGGAGGCACAGTTCAAGGTAGGCGTCTGCTATGAGACCGGGTGGGGTGTAGACGAGGATGCCTCAGAGGCGGTGGCTTGGTTCAGAAGGGCCGCCAGCCAGGGAGTTGCGGAGGCACAGTTCAAGCTTGGCGTCTGCTTATTGGACGGATGGGGTGAGCGGAAGGATGTCTCAGAGGCAGTGAATTGGTTCCGGGTGGCTGCTGATCAAGGCCATGCAAAGGCACAGTTCAAGTTAGGCCTCTCCTACATGCAAGGATGGGTTGACCGTAATGATGCTGCAAAGGCGGCCGCTTGCTTCATGAGGGCTGCTGATCAGGGCCTTGCAGAGGCACAGTTCCAACTAGGCGCGTGCTACTTCAAGGGTTCTGGTGTGCACAAGGATCTTTTGAAGGCAGCGGCTTGCTTCAGCAGGGCTGCTAAGCGGGGCCTTGCGGAGGCACAACAACTTTTGGGCGTTTGCTACATGAAGGGATGGGGGGTTTATGCAAATCCCTCAAAGGCGTTGGCTTGGTTCAGAAGGGCTGCCAACCAGGGCAACGCAATGGCACAAGTAAATTTGGGCACTTGTCACGAAAATGGTTGGGGTGTCGAATCAAACCTGACGGAGGCCATTGCTTGGTACCAGAAGGCCGCCGACCAAGGAGCCTCTGATGCACAGTATCGGCTGGGCGTCCATTATCGCGAAGATGCGGGCATTCATAAGAATGCCACAGAGGCTCTGCGGTATTTTCAGCAAGCCGCAGTGCAAGGGTTTTCAAATGCTGAATATGCTTTGGGTGTGTTGTACTCCAAGGGCGAAGGTGTGAGCAGGAGTGATTCAAAGGCGCTGTACTGGTTTCTGAGGGCCGCCAAAAATGGCAATGTAGACGCTCAATATGCCGTCGGCAAGGGCTATGCTGACGGCTACTCCCCTTTTCAAAAGAACACGAAGGAGGCAGTGTATTGGTATCATGAGGCCGCTAACGGAGGGAAACCAGAAGCACAACTGGCTTTAGGGCTTTGGTATGCTGAAGGGAAGGGCGTGGACAAAGATAGTGGCAAGGCAGTGCTGTGGTACCGAAGAGCCGCAGAACAAGGAAATGTGAAAGGGCAATCTCTCTTAGGTTTGTGCTATCAAAATGGTATAGGAGTGGGAAAAGATCTGGTGCAGGCAAAGGCGTGGCTTTCAAAAGCTGCTGCGCAGGGCGATGGCATTGCTAAAAAGCACTTGAAAGTTGGAAAGGCATGGTGGTGGTAGGAAAGTGAATGATATAAGCAAGGATTGCACTAATCCATCACGCGTCATATGCTTTCGGTTATCTTCAGCATGGTGATTGCCTTACATTTGTGACCTCAATTGCGTCCTAACTTATGTACGTACAAGTTCCATCACAAGCCATAATGAATGTAAGCGACTCTTGATATGATGTGTCAACCTCGTGTCAACTCTCCACTCGATGTGCCTCAAGCGCTATTGGTCAAGCCTGCTCACTGTCAGTACTCCGTTTCAAACCTAGCAAATTGATCGACTTGGCAAAATTCAGGTCACGTGCCTCGTCCAAATTTACGCAGATCCAAGGCATGGGTTGTCTCAGGCTGGTAGTGGGTCAAACACATGATAGATCCACGTTGCATGCATGTGAATATGTTTATACATACGTTTGATTAGCTCTGCTATGCAGTCAATCCATGCACATTCGTTGACTGCGATTCCTCAGTTAAGATTATATTCACCATCCGACGGATGCATTTACTCGTTTGCACATTGCATGGACATGTCAGTAGCACATGTTAAGTTCGCAAGTTGCTTGCTGGCTGAATAGGATCAAACATATTACGCGTTCGGGATCACGACGGTTGAGCGCCGAATCGGAGCTCGGGATCATTATTGTAGACAAAAGCCCTTAGCATCTAAGCAGGCTGCTCCGACTGCCCGACTGCTGGGCCTTCCTCAGACTTTAGTTAGACGCCAATTTCGGTGTACCCTGCCCGTGTAGGATAGGAAGCCGAAGGTCGAACCACGGGCCTTTAGTATAGGCAGGTTTTGAAAGCTTGGTCATTTGCAAGCCACAGGATCTGTTGTAGCCCTCTTGAAGCCTTCTTGAAGCCCTGGGTTGGCTGCCGCGTCCTGCTCCAACGACTTTTTGAGGTCCTCTGCGGGTTTCGCTGCCTCATCGGGGCTCCTTTTGTCGTTTGGCAGAACGGCGAAGTGCCGCAGGAAGCTGCGCACGCGGGCGGATCTTCGTGCGGACATCTGGCCCCGACACTCGTTTCCGTTTGACACCGACCTGCTGGTAGCGAAGCAAAAGGAGCTTGATTAAGTACGGCTCACGAAACTTGTCTTTCTTTGGAGTATGTGATTCGCGGCAACGTAAGTAGCACTAAGGGGTGCACACTTGTCTTTGACAATATCCTCCAAACACAATTTCGGCCCGCCCAAGGTTGGCGTGAAGTAATTGCTCGGCGCAAATGGACTGAGGAAGAAAGGCAGCGGGATTCATCTGGGGCGGACAGTCTTCTGCGGCCTTTCTCCGGGTTCTTCCCCGAAAACGTCTACAACAAAGAGGAGGCCAGCGCAAGAACCCCGACTCTGCTACTAGCCCCGAGTGCTGCCCCAAAGGAGACAATTACCCTCCACTTCGATCAAATGACTCTGAGATCGTTCCCCGCAAAAAACACACCACCGAGGCGCTCATCTTGTACAGCATCGTGAGCTGCGTCTCCTCGTCAAGATGTGCGCTGACGTAACAGTTGGCCTATCCCCGACCGGGGGACCCCTCGGAGGCCCGTGCACCGGGGCGGTGCTGGCGAGGGGGGTCAGCTCGTGGAAGTGGGCCGCGAACAAAGTGGGCGCGCGTGTGACTTCGGTCAGATACACGCAAATTGCCCACGCAAGACCTGCAGTGCATTGAAAATGGTGAACACAGTCAGCAAGTGCGATAGTCTGGCCCAGGATCGGGAATGGTGACAGTTTGAGGACGCGAATAGAGCGGTGCGCGCGTGACTTTGGTCGGATACTCACGGATGGTCCACGTCGCGAAACCTGCCGAAAGTCAAGGTTTAGGACAACAGCGATAACGATGGTTTTTAGAGGTGGGTTGCGAACAGAGTGAGAAGCGCCTGATGTCAGGCAGGTAGCGCAAACAGCCCAGACGAGACCTGCAGATTGTCAAAACGAAGTCAACGGGCTCGGCGAGAACACTAATCTGTGAGACGGAGACAGACTTGCGACGCGCTTGACATCCGACAATATCCACAAGGGCCAACGCGAGACCCGAGAAAAGCTGGCCCGGTGGGTTGGCCTTGCTTCGTTCGTTCAGGGAACAACGTGTAAGGAGAAAACAACGAGCGAGAAGCTTCGGTGGGATTTCAAACCGAGTCTGAAAGAGCGGAGCATGCGCGTGCAGATGCTATATGCAGATGATATATATATGCACTCGCAGATGGCCTGAAACAAGGGTTGAAAACAAACCTATCCACCTCGAAGTCAGGGCAGAGCGCTCCTCCAATTCAAGTGATCTCAAAGAGACTGCTTGCGCGCGCCCTCAGGCAAGTGGTCGAAAGCCACGCAATAAGAGATTGTGCTGCATCACTCCACGGCCAGTGCCGCTTACGTCTGAAATCCAGAAGCGAACGGGACTGTCGTAGTCCGCTCACGAAGCCGTCGTAGGTGGACGTGCCCCGCCCTAGTTCGTCAATGATGAATGAGGAAGTTCTGGGTGGCCGCCTTAGGGATCGCGCTCATCTTCAGCATCTCCGCCAAGAAGTCGACACGCCGCGCAGCTCATGGCGCAGCGGGAAAAGCGGACGGTCAGGAAATGACGTGACTGCATGTCGACGTTGAAGTTGTAGTCTTCAAAGGGGAGTCTTGGACAAGACAGATTTTGACGTTGACTTCAGCCTTTGCAATAGACGACAGGCAGCGCAGTTGCAACAGCACAACAAACTGAGTCGCCTAGAAACATGCTTGACTGAATTCAACAAAACGAGTCCGCACGTCTAACGAGCAATCGAACAAAGGGGTCACGGCCTTTCAACAGGCTTCGATTCTGGTATCATTTACGCTTGAGCTTCGACACAATCCGATGAAGGCAGATGGAGGGGGTCCAAAGCCAGCAGACTCCTGATAACCCCGGCAACACTGGAAAACGTTCCGCCTCCGCTTGTTGACTCACCTGACAGTCTCCGCCGACGCGCACAAAGATGCAGTCGCTGCACGCTGAAGTTCGCAGAGTCGCAGGGCACGAAGCAGCCGACCTGGGCCATGAGCACGTTGACACCGACCTGGCGGATGATAGTCGACTTGCCACCCATGTTGGGGCCGGTGACCAGCTAGAACTACTCTTGCCGCGCACCTGGATCAGGGTTAATAGAATTAGCTAGGGAACCCGAATTTCAGGGGCATTGAACGGCCTTCTGATAGCTTTTTCCACCACGTAACGGCGTGGATCGGAAGGTCGTGGTCAAATGGAGCTCGCAATAATAGTTTTTTGACGCGGCGAGGGCATTGATGATATGATGAGTGCAGCCATTCCTGATGAAGCTGACGTCATTCTGGTCCTCGGCGCAGAGATATTGACACCAGTCCGCAGCCGAGGTGAACGCGTGATCAGCGTCAGCTGTATGCGCCAGGAGTAATTGTAACGAAGAGGAAGAATCGAGCGGACGGAACGCACCAGCTTGCAGTCGGTCTATGATTGCAAAATCCCAGGATTGCAAACTCTCAGGATATTGCATGATCCGACAATGTTCTCGCAAGCATAGATAATACAGCCAGAAACATTTGGAGACTTAGACTAGAAGCACAAACGAGCAAAATCCGGCGATCGATTCTGGCTGCCCTCCGCGGACTTCGTTCCATCGGCAGCACCTAGGCCGCTCTAGGTCTGTCCCCTTCCGCATTTTGTGCTTCCTATGTGGCTTTGTTAACTCCCTCGAAATACAGAAGAATGCAGAAAGAATACACAGAACAGCCATCACGAGCACCGGAAAGCCTCAGAGAGCTCATTTGACAAGGTCCGCCAGGCTGGCCCGCTTGGTCTCCAGCTTCCGCGCGAGGCGCTCGACGTCCGGAATCCGCTTGAGCTGGAAGCGGAGGTCCTGCCGGGCGGCTGCGTCCTCCAAGAACGCGGCCACGACGTCGTGTCACCGTCTGATCTGCACATAAAGCCGCGCGGAAAGAGAATTTAGAATGGCTTACTTTCGGGGGTCAGACAACGGCTCATGAGCCCAAGCCCTGGATCTTTGGCGATCGATCTGATGTTCGCGCCACATCTTTGTGGGCAAGTGCGTCAATGGGGCCTGCGAATGTCAGGAAGTCATGCGCGCGTACTAATGACTCTGAGTACCCATGTACTTGTTCCTTCCGTTAAATTCCTGAATCGGGATGAATAAGTCATCTGTCTTGTATAATGATTGAACTCTCGGATACATCTCGTGACTTTGCAGGACATTCCCAGGGATCCCAACTATGTAAGTAGATTGCTGTAAGGACTCTGAGTCACTGGAGACAGCCCGGCCCACACCGTCAGACTAGCTACCAAAGTGACCGAAACGACGAGACGAAGTCGGGTCAAAGCCGTAGTAGTTCAGAAGATGTCCCGTTTATTCAGTGGCGCCCCTCGAGTCGAACTTCCAGCAGAATATGATTATGGACTAGCAGAAAAGCATCGTAGCCCTGTCCGACCACTTGCGGGACCAGCACCTTCGAACTCACCCCTTAGATAAGCTCAGGGTAAGCTCTGAGTGTATCGACAATTGAGCACACTTTTGAGAGGGAATTGTTGATGATCGGCTTGAAAGGAATGGGAGCTTGTGAGAGGAAACCTCGACGAATATTTTGTCATCAGCCTAATCGCTCGAAGTATCACGCCGCAAGATCGTCCTAGAGCGGCCGGACGTGTGCTGAGAAGCTGGCAAACGACCGGCAATGATTGATTTGAATCCCTGTCATCCTGTCTTCCTGTCTTCCTATCTAGCAGGTCCTAAACACTGAAGCGTATCAGTAAAGAATGTCAGTGTATTCGAGCGTGGCGCCGTTCTAGCGGGCGGCGTCGCGTCGCGGCCGCTGCGCTCGTCCGTGTACAGAAATTTCGAACCATTGTAAAACCCTGCATCTCGCCGCGCAACCATGCGAGCGCGGCCGCGTGCCGATTGTAGCAATCGCATGTCCGTCACGTAGCTCCTCTGGATAGCTGCAGAACAAAGTTCTTTCTGCAGTTGGACTTCAAAAAGATTGTCGGGTACTTCTGAAAAGCACAGCCTCCTGGATCGGAACGAAAGTCCTCTCGTCCAACGCAATGGCAGGCGGAATCAGCATCACGAGGCGCGCTCTATCCCTAACAGCACCGGCAGCATCGGCGGTGCCATGCTTATCTGGTCAACACCTTGCAGCGCAGAAGGAAACTCTTGTGGTGGAAATCACCAATCTCCAAGACAGTGCCCCGCCTTTTCCTCCGAGCTGCTTCCACTCTGCTCTGAGGGCGCAGGAGTCTGCAACCAGGCCGGTTTTGTTTACCAAAGGGCTTGACGTGGTTTCGGAAGCAATCAGAAGTGCCCTGAAAGGTGGTCAGAGGTGCGTGCTTCTTGGCGAAGGTGTTCTCAAAGCTCCGTGGTACACAAATCTGCCCGGTGAGGGAAAAGCGTGGAGCAACAACGCCTTCTCCTTCTCTACAAGAGCAGAGTTAAGTCCTCAAAAGGCGGAGACTCAGAGTTGTTCAGAGAAGCGGGACAGCCTTTCGAAGGAAAACGGTATTGGTTCAGACAAGATGACTATTGGCATTCTGGATGAGTCCCAGAAAGGGATGGGCGTAGCCGGCCCCCCTGTGCAGGCTGTTCGCTTTGTCTTCGACCGGATAGAGGAGCTGGGGCGCAAACACGGGTATGAACTCAGTCGGACCATGGACTCAAGGCTCAAAGAACCCGTTTACAAACCACTTGTTGAGGAGCTGCTAAAGTCCTGGGACGCATACCCCAACGTCTTTGAAAGTGTCTTTTGGGATGTCCTCATGAAACTGCAGGCAGGGCGGCATACGTCATTCCGTGTGAACAACTTCGTGGCTCTATTTCTGGTGGATGGAGAACTAGCAGTGGGGAATAAACTGGGGGTCAAGCTCCTGGCTAAGATGCGCGAGAAGATGCTGGTAGAGGCGAGGACGAATCCTGACCCGGTGCAGGTCGAGAATCTTGCCAGCTTGGCTCGTGAAATCGCCCTTAACTTATACTTCGGGAAGCAGAAGGAGGCTCTGGGTCCTTTCTTGAAGGAGACCGGCTTTGTTGGCGATATTTCTGAGGACTTTCAGGTAGCGAGAAAAAAAAATGTGGCGGAGGCTCGGGCTTTTGCAGCGAAGATCACCAAGAAGTCGCCTCCTTGGGTTTCTCACACCCCAATCTCATTCGATTTGAGACGTTGGATAGCCAAGTTTCAAGAGGCTACTTCCTTGTTCAGCAGATGGAAGTGAAAGAAAAGCATCAAACAGGGGAACGAAGACGCGAGGGATTGTAAGTTTCCAAAGTAAAGTGACGTTCCCCTGTCTTGACTTGTAGAAACAAAACATCGCCATATGTCAATGTCCAGTATGATGTTTTACTTTGGAGGCCTGCAATGTAGCTTGAATAAGACACTAATCAGCTGGTTGCAACCTTTTTAAGCATTTGAACCGCAAGGCTTAAGCGTGCACGAATGAAGTGGCATAAATCCATTATCGACATGTCAAACTAGTGGCTGTTTCAACGACTTGCATGTCAAGTCATCCCGGCCGATTAACGGCAGCATGTTTAGAATACAAGCTAACACTACGACATCCTTGCAAGTTCTGCCCGCCAAGGTTGCGTCGACCGACAATCCGATTGATACAGAGGCATGACTCCATGAATAGTCTAAAGTCTATAATGGATTGTCCGGCTCAACCAATCATAAATTCATGCATGTAATAGAGGGCATGGCCAGATTAGGCTGGTTATTTCACTGTGGATACGATTGTCGTCCCGCCTATTGAAAGCATCATTACTACGTCACCGTCAGACCGCTCCTGCAATGCCAGCTTACAACCTGAGAAGCATGGGCAGTGTATGTCACCATCAGAATGCTCATACAGTGCCAGCTTACAACCTGAGACGCATGGGCAGTATGCTCTTGAAAATCAGATGAAGGTCGGTTAAGCGTCTTGATTCTAATTACGAGAGTCTTCAGGTTGCCAATGCTTGCGAAATAACTGCAGCGCCCCTAACGCTAAGTCATGGATGAAGTTGCCAAAAATGCTCGCATTTTCCGCCTCGTATCCCAAATGAAGGCCTCTTTTCTATGGTGACCTCGAGCAGAGAAGGTTATCCCCAATCCCTTGGCGCGCGGCACCACCGCAGAATAACCGACTCGATTACTCCAAATCTCGCTGTCTCATGCGCCCGTCTTCAACGCACAGCCAGGGTGTTACTAGTGACTATTGACGTGGAGCGATAGTTCCGCCACCACTACCAGCGTTCTCAACACGTCGTGACTGCCGCTCACACCCGATCTGCGTTCTCAAATTTACGCTTTTAATCTGTGACGCTTCTAATCACAGATCTCCTGCAATGGACCTAAAAGTCAGCTATTTCCGCTGATCTGGCAGAACTAGTGACGCCTTCTAGTTTCTGACTTGTCCCAGCCGCTACTCGGAGCCTCGGAAGCATCTTGTTATTTTCGGCAAGCTTGGTAATTGCCAGCCGTTCAGTTGGCACCAGTAACAAGGCGGTGCTCATATGAGAAGCGAGCAGAGCGCGCAGCAGGTTGCTATCCCTACTTTGATGACCGGAGTGATTCGGCAATTCGTTGGCCCGCTAATACGCTCCGTTGAAGGTCTCAAACTTGACTCCTGCTTGACCCTTACAAGGAGCTCAGAAACTGCGGCCGTTCGGAGTCGCAATCGCAACGGCTCCAGGTAACACATTGTAAGAGTAGAAACAGTTGAGCAGGGCATTCGCAGTGCCGCCCCGCCTCGGCGTCGGACTCGGCGTCGGAGATATCGCCATCCTCCCCTCTGCCGACTGGAGTCATAGCCTCAAGAAGCAGAAATCAACTTAGGAAAGTATGAATGACAGATCGAACGGATCCGGAATTCGAAGTACTGGAGCTAGCAGGTCGTTGGCAAGAAGCACCTCACCTCGGGCACCGCCAAAGTGCCTGCACGGGCAATTGCTCGCCTACCTTGGCCCTTTCTGCCATGAAGTTTGATTCTTTTTTCAGTTGATGTGGCTCGCTCTAGACTGACGTTGTGGGACTCCAGGGGACTTGAGCTTTAGAATATGCCCGGCCGCTGGGTACGTTGCTTCGCGGCCGCCCGCTGCGACCGTCCGATCCAGTGCCGACTTTAAATCATTCTTAAACCCTGGGAAGTTGAGGCACGCAACCGGGCGCGCGCGGCCGCGTGCCAGCGCGGCGCCTGCACGTCATGCCGTATACGCACCCTTCTAAGTCATTCTTCGGCAGGAGGTAGTGGAATTTCTCTTCCTCCAAACCGCATTCCCACCGATCAGTTTCACAGCCCTCTTGCTGAACAAAATGGCTGCAGGCAGCGCCGGTTTTGCGAGGCGCGCTCTCTTCTTAGCAGCACCGGCAGCACTGGCGGTGACATGCTTCGCCGGAAGGCAGCATTTGGTGCACCAGGAAGAGTTTGTGACGGACAAGACCTGTTTTGAACAAAACGCCTCACTTTTCCCTCCGAGCTTCCACGCAGCACAAACGGCGCACGAACTGGCTAACGGAGGATTGTTCATCAAAGGGCTTGACGCGGCTGCTGACGTCATCCGGGGTGTCCTGAGCGACGGTCAGAGCTGCCTGCTCCTCGGCGCAGACGTCCTGAAAGTCCCGTGGTACACGTGTCTGTATGACAATGGAAAAGCGTGGACCAGCGACACTTTCTCATTCGCCTGGAGAGCAGCTGAAACGATTCCTGAAGCCATCGACAGTCAGCCTGATCCAGAGAAGTCGGAAAGCGACACAGCCGGCACCCCTGCGCAGGCCGTTTCTTATGTCTTTGGCAGGTACAGGAGCTGTGCAAACGCGGGTACGATGCTAGTGGGAGCGTGGACGCAAGGGCCAGAGACCTGGTGTACACACCGCTTGCTAAGGAGCTGCTGAAGTCTTGGGACGCGTACCCGGACACTTTTGAGAGTGTGTTCTGGGATGCTCTCATGAAACTGCAGGCAGGGCAGTCCACGGAATACCGTTTGAACGATTTCGTGGCTAACTTTCTGGTGGATGGAGAACTAGCAGTGGGAGATAAAATGGGGGCCAAGCTGCTGGGGTATGTGGTCGCGAAGATGCTGGTAGAGGCAAGAACGAACCCTAACCCGGTGCAGGTTGGGAATCTTGACAGCTTAGCTCTCAAGATCAACCTTTCCTTGTGGCAGGCAAAGCGGAAGGATCTGCTCGGTCCATTCCTGAAGAACGGCTACTGGCAGAGTGCTTGAGGACTTTCGAGAAGCGCGGAAAGAGAACGTGGCGGAAGCCCGGGCTTTTGCGGCGAAGATCCCAAAGAAGCTGCCTCCGTGGGCCTCCAACACCACGACCTCAGAGAGATCTTGAGATGTAGGCGTAGTGAAACCCACAGGCTGCCTTCTTGTTCAGGATGCAGATCTGTCGGATGGAAGTAATGAAGAAGCGAGTCAGTTTCAAGGATGCACGATACAGGGAACGGCCTAGCGGACAGTTGGAATTGGTCTTAAGCCCGTCTTTAAGTCGTGGCTCATGAGTGACGCGCAAAGGTTACTTATTATGTACATGTGCACCGCGACGTAGGTCATTAGTGGCGGCAATATTTTGATCTCCACCAAATTTATACAAGGAATCGATCATATACTTGCAAGTATACCGTCCTTACAAGAAGAGCATGCACTATGCATGCACTGTCCTTTTTGACATGACTCGTCATATGCTGAATGTAATACATGGTCAGATGGAGCGCTCATGCAGCATAGCTTTCGATGATGTATTAAGAACTATGGGCAATTTGCTCATTGAACATTGGGTCATGCATCAAACGATCGTCCTGGCTTAAATTGCAACCAAGCTGCCAATGCTTACGAATACGATACAGAGGTCCCTAGCTCACAATAAGATCGCAACAAATTGTCAAAAAGTGCACGCAAGAAGCTGCCTCGTCTACTGGACAAAAACCCTCCTCTGTGATGACCTCGACGCAACTGAAGACCTCTCGACGCGACTAAGACGTGCATCCGCAACCCCTTGGCGGCCCCCACGTTGCGGCCCCCACATATAATGAATCGTTTCCTACTTTCTCTACCTCAATAGCCCAGTTCCAATGGATCGCCCGGGTGTTAGTAGCTTCCGGCTTATGAAGGACGGGGAGCAATTGTTCGTCCGCCAGCGTTCTCATTACAATCTCTCAATGAAGAGTGTCAGCCGTCCATACCCCGTTTGCGTTTCTAAACATAACGCTTCTTACTACTTACGTAGCTTCCATAAGCTGCAAGCCCAGCAAAGTTCCGGTAGTTCAGCAACGCTAACAATCTTTTTGTGTTCCTAACTTGTTCTTAACCCGTGTTCCTCATCCCAGACGCAATTCCGTTGATGGTGATGAGCAATGCGTCCCTCAGCTTCTGGTTACTCTCGTCCTGTCGCAGCCGTTTCAGGATCTCGACTTGCAGCATGTTGATGGGGTTCAGATGTGGGCTGCGCGTGTCAATAAGGCGGCGCAGCGTCTTGTTGTTCTCGGCAAGCTTCGTGTGGCCGCTCACCTGGCAACAAAACGGCGGTAATATGAGAGAAGAGTAGAGCAGGTTGCTTTCGGTCACTGAAAGATTATCGAGGAATGAGTGAACGCTTTGTTGAGGGTCCGCTTCTTCGCAGCTGATCGCAGACTAATTTTGGTTGACAGGAATAACGTACATGATTCAATCAAAAGCAAGGTCGTGACTTGCGATCGTGGTGCCTCCAGGAAGAACAACCAAGAGGGAAAGCACGAGACCGACGTGGGCGGGCCACGGCCAGCAGCGCTGCCGCGTCAACAACAAAATCTGCCCGCATCCTCCTCTCTGCTCAACGCCACCGCCTTGTTGAACTGACAACGAACAAAATTACGACAGCTGACGCGAAAGTAGAGCTAGCAGGTGAAGTCGGAAGGAAGAAGAAGCACCTCAACTCCGGTACCGCTACAACCGATACGGCCGATGGAGTCCTTCCCTAGGTTGGCCCCTCCGATCGTGAACCAGAGGGACTCCAGAATATAAAAATAATGAAAACAGAATTGAGCAAACACGTCAGAAGAACTGTGCGACAGCCACGCACAAGCAGCAGGAATGCGAAGAACCGCATATTAAACTCGACCACCGCCGCGACTGTGGCATCAAACGCCTCGCACCATTCAGCGCCAAACCTCGTTGCGCTGGCATTGTTGCTTCGATTGAAGTGGACTGTTCGCTCCGAAATATTGACACTCCCGATGAAGCACGATAACAGACAGAACAAAGTGTACCCCCAGCAGAAGCACAAGTATCCAGAGCGCAATGGACCGGTTACCTCCAGCACAACCAAACCGGTGGCATGAACTTCCGTGCAGCTTGGCGCCAACCCTCACGAGGGCTCACGTTGTCGCTTCCATTGAAGCCGTCCGAAAGACTGATACTCTCACAAACGATAACAACATATGACATTCCCGCAGGAGGACGAGTAGCAGAAGCGCACAATACCGTTTACCTCCAGCACCGCCGCAACGGTGGCGTTGAAGTCCTCGCGCAGCTTGGGGCTGAGATGCCAAACGTCCTCGTTACGAAGATTAAAGTGAACTATACTATTGACCCTTCCAATGAATGACGATAAAAGAAAGAACAAAGTAGTTATCAATAAGAAGAGGAAGCGTAACGGAATGCTTTACCTCCAGCACCGCCGCAACGGTGGCGTCGAAGTCCTCGCGCAGCTTGGCGCCCAGGCTCTTACGCTCGCCGGCGACGAGCACGTCGTCGTAGTGCTGCGAAATGGTCATGTCGGCCTTGGCGCACACCATCTCGATGAGGTCGACCGTGGACTGGAAGAAGGGCCACTGGCGGTACATCGCCTGCAGCTCCTCCGTGTGGCCCTTGGCCATCGATGCACGCAGGCCCGCGCCGACGCCCAGCCACGCTGGCAGGTTCAGCCGCTGCAGGTAAAATATCACCGAACGATTTGTGCCAGTATCTTTCAACGCTTTCCTGGCGGGGAACGCCCAGCCTGAACGGCAAGTCTAGAAGCTGCGGACAGGAGCACGATTGTTGAGCTTCAAGAGCCGTGGTTCCGTACTGAGTCTGTGCACGCAGACTGTCAAATGGCGTGAGCAAAACAGTCTCCTATTACCACCTTTCCGGTCTTGAGCGATTCAGGAACAGTTTCTAATCTGAGAATGTGCGGGCTACCACAAAGAAAGCAGTAGAGTATCGGCGAACTGCATGCAAGAAGTCGTTCAGCACGTTTGCGGGATACACGGGTCTCTTCAGACGCAAAAAGTAGGTTGTACCCTCGGAAGTCTCGGATTGAGTGCCCATGCAAGCTACAAAAGGCGTCGACTAAACGGCTCAGAAGCAACGGATCGTTAGAAAGACTGCTTCTGGTCCGAAGAAAGCAAACGAGCTATGGCGGGCGACTCCTTACGTTCTGCGTCCAGGCGAAGATCCAGGGGATGGCCCGCAGCTGGCGCACGCCGCCATTCTTCTTACGGCGCGTCGGGCGGCTTCCGATGTTGAGGTTGCCCAGCTCGCCCTCGGGGGTGGCCTCCTTGAAGTACGTCAGGAAGTCCTCGTTCTTGTACACCACGTCCCGGTAGTGCTCGCAGCTCGACTCGGAGATCTCCTCCATCACCTGGCGCCAGCTCTGCAAGGCACCAAAGAGAAGGGGCTGTTTACCAACCGACGGTAGATCTTGGGTGCTGAGCGGGCTTTGTGTCAATAGAGCGCGTTGGTGACGGCAAAAGTTGGGTTCCAAGAGAGCGCTGTGATGTTGGCGGAGGTGTTGGTAGCCTGCTTCCAACGAAGTGGTGTGCTTTCATTCACGGACCACTTTCTAAGAGGTGACTGGAAGGGTCGGACCGCTAATCTTAGCTACTCGAAAGCACGATTCCGCTAATTGCTTTGCCTCTGCGATCCAACGATTCTGGGCAACTCGAGGACAACCACTGGTTCTGAAGAGGGAGTGAGATGAAAGCCGTACAGACAGCCGGCGCTTGTACAGGCCTTTATTTTCCAGTTTTCCATTTCCATTTTTTATGCCCACCTGCTTCCTGGCTGGCTCCGGAGGGTGAATCGTCGCCAGCAGCACGGCCGTGGTGTAGATTTCCAGCTGGCGCAGGCACACCGCCGGCAGCCCAAACTTGGCTTGGATCATCTCCCCCTGCTCAGTCACCCTGATTGTCCCCTGGACCGACCCGGGGGGCTGGGACTGAATAGCGGTGTACATGGGACCACCCCCCCGGCCGACGCTGCCGCCCCGCCCGTGGAAAAGAGTGAGCCGGATGTTGAACTCGGAGAGAACGGCGACCAGGTCTTCCTGCGCTTTGTAGAGCTCCCACGCAGCGGTGAAGCGGCCGGCGTCCTTCCCGGAGTCGGAGTAGCCCAGCATGACCTGCAACCAGAGCGGCCGAAGATTTCACTCTTCTGCTTGAAAGTGAAATCTGCAGACAGAAATTCAGAAGAAGCAGCATGAAGAAAAAAAGCGGAGAGGCACAGCGAGCGTGATCTGAGATGGGAGCAAGAGTTTCCAGGTTGGAAACCGACAAATCTTGCGCTGTACCACAGAATATACTCGGTCAGGCGGCCATGTTGGACGGCCAGAGCGACAGAGCTCAAGGTGGCACCGGGCTCTAGGAAACGCCTCATGATCTGCCGGAGAGCCTTGAGCTCTACGAAGAACAAGACTGTGCTCATCCCTACAATTCCTAAACTCAGCCTTAGCCTGTTTTGCACCCTCACGCCCCCTGATCCCCTTACCTAACCCCACCCGTTCCAAGATGAGGACCCTAGACGCTTATTTTTCCGAAGGTTAAACTTTCTGAAGGTTAAAATCTTCAAACTCCATATTGAAGTCTCTTACCTCCTGGTGGCTGTCGTGGTTGTCGATCAGGTGCTGGAGGTACCAATCGACCGACAGCAGGCGGCGCATGGCGGCGCCCGCGCCCTGCAGATCGGCGACCGTCTCGAAGAGGGGCACCACGCGCAGGCTGCCCTTGCGCACGCCCTTGGAGTCGCCGTGCTGCATCAGCCGCGCCTCGCGCTGGAGCAGCTCCACCGCCAACACGTCACTCGCCTGCGAAGCAAAATCTAGGGTTTCAGTTTAACTGGTTTCAAAGATCCGAAAAGTCGAGACTTTCAGGGGTGAATCTTTGAAGGTCGCAAGGTTCAGAATTCCGATTTTGTGATATTTAACCAGGTACGTGCTACCATTTGTCCAATATATTTAGGGCTAGTATCAACAGGCGTGTTGGTGACTGTGCCAGCATACGAGCGCTCTGAAGGTATTGAGAAGTGGGTCTCGCGTTTCGACGTAGGTGGGCGAGTCAATCGCTCCGTTCAAAGAGGGCACTGAAAGGGCACACCATCCAGGCTTCAGCTGAAGAACCTCAAAAGTCCTCGTGTCGCAAGCCCAAACGGTGACAGATTGGTTCGCCGAACGGCCATGAAAGAGAAGGGACTAGAGAGGACCGGCCACACCAATAATCCAGATTGCCTGTGGGTAATCTCGAGCGAAAACCTTCAAGGCTGTGCTTGTAGCCTAGTTCCTGCGAATGGGCCTTTATTCGCGGAAAACGTTTCGGACACAGGGAGTGACTGCACTGTTCCAGATAAGGCCACTTCTGACTCACTTACGTCGTTCTTCGTATCGTGGTATCCTCAGCTGAATCTTCGTAGCTTCGACTAGAGCGATCGTTTGCCAAAGACTGTTCATGGCAATGCTTGAGGACTCCTCGGAGCTTCCTGCTTTCCGTAGGCCTTCGATCGCACTGTGTTTTCTTACCTCGGACGCCATGGAGATGACGTACGCTCCCAGCGAGCCGGTGCCCAGTTCCGCGGCGATCTTGAACGTGTCGATGACCTCCGCTACGGGCTCGCTGAGCTCGATGTTGTTGGGGATCAGCGGCCGCTTTCCACGCAGCTCGCTCACCAGGAACTCGAGCTTCTTTTCCTCGGTCCACTCCTTGTAGGAGCCCATCCCCAGGTACTCGGTCAGGGCGTTAATCGCCTCGGTGTGGCGGTCCGCTTCCTGCGGGCACACAAGGAAGATGAAGCTTAAGGGGTGTATCTGAAGAGCAACCCTTGTAATCTATAACCTGGAGTGCTGGTGAGTGTTTATTTTTCATATAAGCCTAACTCAGGGCAAACGGTCAGCAGTTGATGAATTCCGTATGGCGGTCCGCCTTATAAAGAGAGGGTGTGAAAGACTGGGGACTGAAGGTCTTAATATGGATTTCTGCTGACCTCGGATGAAAAGCCGTAGAGTATACGATGACGTCTGATGCAAAAAGAATAACGGACCTGGTCAGTCCCCTCAACGAAGCTCCTTCAATTCACATTCTGTCTTTCGCAAAAGAAAGAGCGGGCTACACGAAGCTCGATGATGAACGTCTTTCTGTGCGAGCCGCGCGCTTGGGTGGAAGTGTCCCGGGCACCCCTATTCATCTGTCAGCAGCACTCATGTGCAGGAAACAATACAAAGGTTGAGACGGCGTCTTTGGATGGCCACCAAAACAGATGACATATGTCCTTGCGAACATAACCAATCTTATTTTCAATGACCGAGCTTCCGACGGCTCGCTCCTCACCTGGCGCAAGTCCAGCTTCATCAGGTTCATTCCGAACGTGTGGCACCGGCGGATGGTGTCTGCCAGCCTTCCGTCAGCAATGATACCCGCCCCCGTCTGGTGCAGCGACTCGTAGATCGCCAGCAAAGGTGCTGCCAGCTGTTCTCCGGTCTCGTAGTACTCCTCCTCGGTAGAGGGAGGCTGGTGGTCCAGGAACTGCTCCATGCGCCGGCGGGTGTTCACGAGCTGAGAGGGGAGACGGAAGCAACGGCGACTAAATTTGATTTGAAGCCAACCGTGAGAATCTACTTTGGGATTCATCACGGGCGTGAGGATTGCATGCGGACAAGATAGTGAACAACCAGGACCAATGATAGAGGCCAGAGCGACGAAGGGCCCCTCAACGTACAGGGAAAGAAGTATGATAATGGCGAATGACAGATTTGTCGAAAGAGGCACAGCGATGTCCGACAGAGCCTATGCTTCTACCCCACCCGGAGATCATGGGGCACGGATACGCTCTCGCTTTATGTGCACTGCGCTGACAAGATTGTCTGTAGTCGCACCCAGGAAACATTCCTATGATTCAAAGAAAGCGAAGAAGGACCAGCATAAAGTGACCTCTGACACACTTGGTGCAGCACTTTGATTATGCAAAAAGCCCTCGTCTTCGTTCCGTCGTTTATGAGATCCCCAACCACCGATTGAAGGTGACAGGCAGCTGAATCTGAGCAACGACACCGCACTGAGCAGTGATATCCTCTGCAATGTTTTTCCATCCTTTCATCTCGCCTCACCTTCTGCCTGACGTCACCAAGGACCACGCGGTACGGCGCCAGGTACATCTGGCTGCCCGGGTTGAGCATCTTCTCTACGTTGGATGTCTTGAAGTTCGGGTCCGACGGGCGCCGCTTTGCCGACGACATTCCCCCGGTTAAGGGGGCTCCCCCGGCCGCTGGTGCGGACACCGGTTTCAGGTTCGGAGCCTGCACGAACGGGCTGTTTGCCACCCCGGCCGAGACGCCAGTCGCAGTCGAGACCCTGGGCGACGGCGCCGCGACTCCGTTTGCGGCGACCGGGTACGATGGCGCCGTCTTCGGCGACGGGCCGCCCTTTGGCGACGGGTTCGTGATCCCGGGGGCTGTGGTCCGGGTGGTGGAGATCTGGGGCAGCGCCGGGGGGGCCGTCAGGGCTGCCGCCGTGATTGCGGACGGACCCCGGGGAGAGGGTGGGGGGCCCGGGGTTGCGGCGGGCCAAAGGCTGGTCGGAGGCTGGGTGGGCTCGCGAGGCGAAGGCTGGCTGCTCGTCGGCTCCTGAGGCCTCTCCTGCAGAGCGGAACATTTTCGTCAGTGAGAGATAAGCAGCAAGTTTGGGGGAGTGAGCCGGGACGGTGGCGGCTGTCCACTGAGAGTCAGCCGGCGTCAGTCCTGAGGGATGCCGATTGGACTTTCCTGCTTGTGCACCCCTAGCATAGGTACTGCCGCAGCGAGTTCCATGCCTTTGCTCTTAAGCGAGGAAGAACGAAGAGGGGTAAGAAACGAGGAGCAGAAGTGGGACGGCAAGCATTAAAACAGTCTACTGTCTGGCAAAGGATTCCTCAAATTGTATCTCTTCACCATGCGCTTCCAGACTTACAGCCTCCGAGTGAATTGGCGGCTCGATCACGGGCTCGAGGAACTCATCAGCATTGATGCTGAGGTCCGACGTCAGGTGTACGCCTGGGGGCAGCGTCACCGTGCCCAGCTTGCTGGCGTTCGGCACGTGGCCCCAGTCGTGGTTGTGCTCGTGGTGTCCGTGGTGGTCCGCATCCTCCAAATCTGGAACAAGAGAGCGTCCGAAAGCAGGTTTTTAGCACGGGAGACCATGTACATATTTCTCTGAAGCTCTGGCTATACCGTTCTTCGAAAAGGTGCGGCAAGCGGAGGTCACGGCAACCCGACTCTCGAAGATGTTGGAAGTCCTTGCCCGCAGCGTCCAATAATGATAGCAAAAAGGTCCGAAAGCGGGTAGTCACGGGCTTGCCAAACTGGGTGCAATCGTGCAAACGTCAATATTAAACGACGACCAAGACATGTCGAAAAGGTAAAGATTTGGAAGGGATGACTTTCCAAACCGTGTCGCTAAGTATGAGACAAGGCCACCATCTCAGGGCCGTACAGCTTGAGTCGTGAAAGCTAAGCTCCGGATCCTTTGCTTCCTTTGTCAAAAGGGGCACTTCATCAATTGAGTTGGACGACGGATTGCGCACTGGGCTGGTAATCAAGCAGAGAAAAAGTAGGCTCGTATGTCGAATTTGTAAACCAAACAATTGGAGAAACTGTTCTGATCGAGGATTGAAAAGTTTGGCGAGGAACATGCGGGTTCATATGAGATCATCGGATAATCTCTGTCTGGTTATTAGGTACCAAACCCGGCAACAATCTCATGAAGCGGACAAGAAAATCTTGCTCACCCGCTGCACGAAGCTCCTCCGCGAGTCGCGCCAGCTTCTCGTTGCACTTGTCCATGGACAGCTCGAAGCGCAGCGTGTCAATCTCGCGGAGGTACAAGTCCGCTGCAATCCAGCGGGCTAAATAGGCCACCTCCCGGGTCACCTTGGCGGTCACGTTGGGGTTACCGTCTCTGTCGCCTCCCATCCACGAGCCGAAGTGGATGGGGACCGCGGTCAACGGGAGAGGGCGGCCCGTGTGCTGCAGGTCGTAGTACGGGGAAGGTGAGAGGGGACGAGGTGGGAATGGTTGCTCGAATGCTTGGGATGCATTGATGGCGTTCGAAGATAGAAGGAAAGCGACCGGAAGACGAGGGACCAGAAAAGGAGGTTCTCTTTGGAAGGCAATGGAGATCACGAGAATGTAGATGGATGAAAAGCGGAACAGGCTGTTTCAAGACATTGACGGCTCAGAACCCAGATGCACACGTCCAAATCTGACACGGACAGGACCTTGAGCAGGGCTCTCAAACTCGAGGACGAGGGCAACGAAGCACGAATAGCTCGTCTGATTATTTCTTATTTCGACCATTGGCGCCTCTTATTGTTTCGAAATCGTTCGATTGGCAGAGCGCTTAATCCACAACAAGGAAAGCGTTCCGGCAAAGCCTCACCTTCTTCAGTGCGTTGCTGACGCGCCTGAGGTATGCAGGGACGGCCTTCCATAGGGACTGCTCGACGATGTGAAGGCCGCCACGGGCCTCGTCAAGAGAGCTGGGCTTCGACCTCCGCAGCTCGTCGGTGTGCCAGAGGGAAACGATCTCACGCACCTAGAGAAAGAGAGAAAGATACCGTCACCCTTCCTGATAACTCTTTCTCTTCCAGAGAGATACAGTGACCGTGTATATTCCAAAGTCGGCGCCCCTCCTTAAGAGTGCTTGGAGCTTCTTGGCGGGTAACATGGAAATTCGAGTAATTTTCTGGTCGCGTATTTGTGTTCAGTTTCTCATTCTCGTGTGGGCTAACCAAATAAGCAGATTGGAAAAATATCACACAAATGAACCATTGCTCATTGCAGAAAAGCTTTTTTGCATGAATATCGAGAGCGACTTGGGCCATCAACCCCCGAGCTTTGAGGGCTGTTGATCAATCAGCTTGAAAAGCAGAAGGGCTCCGAAACAAAGCCTTTTTGTAAACAGCTCTGATTCTTGGAAAGAAGAACAGATGGGCAAGATGTTTAACTAAGTAGATTCACAAGCAGAAGATGTGCTGGCTCCTGTTCTCGTGAGCTGGAGCTGCGAGCGGCGCCTCACCATGTCCTCAATCAGGAGCTCCCTGTCCTCTGGCGCCAGATCCGTCCTGTCGTTCTTCTCCAGCAGCTGCGCCATACGGAGGTGCTTGTACTGCAGCGTGCGCCGGTTGATCTGTGTCGGATGCGCAGTGAGGACGATCTCCACCTCTTGCTTCAGAACGGCGTCGAAGACCTCCTCCGGAGACAGGCCGCTTGCGATGAGCCGGCCAAAAACGTCGTCGCAGGACTTGGAGAGAACGCCGCCAGTCTTTGTCTTACGGACTCTGTAAAACCGTGCAGTTCATCAGAGGGTGCAGAGTTGGAACTTGTTTCTCTGCTTAAGGGTCAATGTGAAGCGCCGAACGCGGTTGATTGAGATATTTGAAGAGCTGGCAGGACAGAAAAGGGGACTGTAAGACCGTTTGACAGAGTTACTTTCAAAGGGGCACTTTCGAGAGTTGTTGCTCTAACCACAAGAGATAGGATTAACCATAGCACTTGACCTTTTGAATTAGCGAGAGACCTCCAGAAACAAAGACACTGTGAACCAGGAACCAGTGGTGGTCAGTCCATAAGTCAAAGACAAGGAAATTGACTTAGCGTCCACTGCCTAACGAATCCGTGACTTACAAGATGTATGATAGCTCGCTTCTGGCCATGAAGGCCTTAGTCTTCCGATGAATCATATGTTCTGAGAGGAACTGCCTCAATCTAGGACGACCAACCATGCTGGACACACTGCTCTTCTGACATCTGCATTAGCTATTCACCTTTGCATCCAGGATTATCTGCCATATCCGTCCCACATTGCCTTACCTGTGGTGCATTTCTGCAATACCAGTCAGGGAAAGGTAATGCGAAAAGGCCCGTGTGAGCGGGACTGCTTCGTTGATGTCCATGCTCGTCAGCTCTTTGTCCAGAATTTGGAATAGGTAGCTAGCAGCATCGTCCACTCCTGACGCCTTCAGGTCTGACGCACTCTGCAGGGCAACACCGCGGTGTCAAATTATCAGATCAGTTTCAAAACACAGGAATGAGCGATCGGAAGCGCATGGAAAACCGGGAAACAACTTTCTACCTGATAGTCTGGACTTTTCTGGAATCTCACTGCATAGAAGCCTGAATGTCAGTGACTGCCTTGGGCCGTATGTCCATGAAGATCGCCTGAGGAGGCCACAACTCGGACGCAGATGCTTTTGGAACTGCGACAATGCAATGCATTTCCAAACTTCAGAATCCACAAGAGGTCACATCAGGAGATGACAGAAAAACTCACATGAGCCAGTGATCTGACTTTCTCAATCCGCGCCATGAATTCCTCTCCCACTTCATGCCTGAGGCAATCATCGAGCAGAGAACCCAGGAGCTTGCAGTCATCTTCTAGTGGCTGGAAGGACATCTCCTCGGCGATCTCATCTGTGGTGTCCGCCATGCTCACTGTCTAAGAAGGGGCGGGACTTTTCCCCCAAGGCGTCTGATTTGGGTCTTCTTGCTCCTTGAATGATGCAGATGGGACGCCCTGCAATAAGTTTGCAAGGATGTTCAGCTCCACTAAGCTCTATTGCCAACAGGTCTGAATATATATCAACCCAGCCAATCAGGACCACTCATTGTGATAGCAAGCCACAGACATGAGTCAAAAGCAACCTTCTTTCTCAAGCAAAGTCGTCACTGTGCGTCTCGTAAATGCCAAAAGGCTTATGAAACGAACAGGAGTAAGAGTGGAGTATACTCCATTCTTGCGTCCACTTTCTCTGACTGCTGCAAGCAAACCAAGGTCGTCATATCGTCTGTTGTCGCTGGTAAGCAAACCTTGCAACACCAGGGGAGAAGGCTGACGGCCAGACCTGGACCATACAGTTGCTCCAACACACACCAAACCTACACGAAGTTTGACCAGGTTGAATGCTCAAAAGCAATAGAAAGAGTGAGGGTCAAGGCCGTCTGATACTCAGTATTCTCATTCCAATCCTCTGGACAAGCACCGGTATGGTGACACCAGGTGGCTAGGAAGGCCTGCCTATACCAAGTCCCTTCCTGAGAAGCTTCTGAGGGATACATTGCATTCACTTTCAAAGGTCAAACTAGATTTCTGGCAAAGCACTTCGGAAAAGGCGGCAACAAATCTCACCTGAGACCTGATGGTGGTTCCTACAGTTGGATGCGTCGATTTCTATTGACGAGCCTCAACTAAATGCATATGTGAGGCGTTTCCAAAGTGCACTCTAAAGCTATCGCCAACAGGGTGATGTTCACAGGGTGCTGATAACACCGTCACACAGAGACATGCCACTCCACTCCAATGCCGAACGCACAACTTTGCCACTACGATCTTATGACAAGCATTCCTCCCGGCTGAGAACTTCCTTGGAAAGGGCCTGCATTTGCCTTTCCCCTCAACTCACTCTGAGTCTGAGCAACGTGACCCTGATCAGAAGCACAAGTTGTGTGACCACAATGTCCACCCTTGTGGCAGCACCAGAGTGGTGGTACCTCCAAAGCGCCTGCAGCCTCTTCTTCGTTCCCCTCTCCTCAAGGCTAGGAGGCTGTTCACAGCACAAGCACAGCAGCAAAGTCATGGACATGAACGAGCAAAATATGAGATAGTGTGAATGTGGAAGATTCTGAAGCCGGGATCCGGAACCGCAGAATCTTCGTGCACAAGCCTACCGTCGATGGGTGAGGGTTTCTGATTTCCTGCCTTCTTGCAGCCGTACGATCGGCCTTCTCGGACCGTCTTTTGCAAAGCTCGCCGGTAACGATCGGTAAAGGTCACGTCTGGCCTCGAGCAATTGGCATTTGTCGCGGCCTGCTTCGAAGCTGCTGCGTTACATGAAACATGCATTCGATATCGAAGCTACGTTCAATATGTTCAAGGACTGTCAGCTGTTCGACGGACACCATGCTTGCAGCAAAGGCTTGGCAGCTGGGTTCCGTCGTTGTGCAACGGTGCCGACATCGCGCGCGAACCGGAATAAATTGCGCCGAACGGAACTCAGTGACTCCGGTACTAACCATACGATGGTAACGTTACGGTATAGTACCGGGTCTGGGTGACACGGGATCGACGTCACGTAAGTTGAGACTTACAAAGTTATAGACTCTAGGTAATATCTTTAATCAAAGTGGGCTAGGAGGGACACAGGGATTCCCACAACTGGCAGCCTGGGGCGGACCTGGCTGGGCCGGGAAGGGACCCTGGCTGGTGCCGAAGGCACCCCGCCAGCTCGGTAGCTGGTAAAATCAACAGGTCCGTAGGGCATTCAGCTGGCCGGTAGAGCCAACCGCCTGCCCCCCAGCTGGTATGACCGGGGGGCTGCCTGTGGCTGGCTGGCCGGGACGAAAGTCCATGGGAATCCCTGGAGGGACACCGCCCTTCGGGCGGTATCCTCCCAGTACGGGTTCAGTGGCTTCGAGGCTCTGCCAAGTACAAACCGCCGGCCCGGTTTCCAAGCTGATGAGGCTAGGTCTTTGTGCTCGATCAATGATCCCGGTGTTCCTCCCCGGGCGCTTCTAGGTATAACCGGCCTAATTCTGATGGCATATCAGGTCGAATTCTGGGTGGATTTTAGATTGCTGCAGAAGTCGAGGAATTGCTTTCAGCGGGTAATTGCGGCGCGAGCACAAAATCTAGGTTATAGAATGCACTCGCGTGGAAATCAAACCTGCAAATTGCGGCACGTTTTCCCGGAATCTCCTCAGGATGCAGCTTGGCACGTGAGAAGGGGGTCTTGATTCCTACTGTCTCCTAGCCAATTAGTCCCACTGACTCTGGAGTCTGGACTCTGGAGTCTGCATTCAAAGTCTACGTATCTA
>DF237835.1:0-25650 GCA_000708835.1 Klebsormidium nitens | reverse complement strand
GTTGTGCTATCAAGGGTTTACTACAGCTATAGCCCTGACTCCTGAGCCTCCATGCTGAAGGAATTGGAGAAGGTGTCCTGTTCATGAGTCTAAACGGGTGCAGGTACTTTGAAAGCTCGAAGGAGACGGCCTATTGATTGGAAAAGGGTGGTGGTAGGGCCCAGGGGACCACTTTGCAGAAGCGAAGGCTGGTCAGGGTCCTTGTCCAGAATGGCAGATGGGTGATGTAGTAGAAGAAGAAGCGCCGTTTCCATTAAAAAAAAACCTCCGTGAATTTCTGGTAAATCTATGCACCCAGTCTTGCAGCAGAGCACAATTGCCGCTAGGGGTGGAGGGGCATCGTTTGCAGAAGGCCCCCTTCCCCAAGAGCATCACAATTGTCTCTTCGAGGGGCAGGATGGCAGCACTCAGTGTGAGGGAGGGTTTGGCGGGGCTCCTGACCAACAAGATTGATTACTCGCAGCTTCGTGTGGGGGACCATATCTACTCTTGGAGAAACATGATATACGCCCATCATGGTGAGTGGAGCCGGGGAAAAGAACCATATAAGAGTGTTGAAACCTCCCCCGCTTCCACTGAGCTGAGAGTGACGATGAAGCCACTGCTTCTTGTTTCGCATCTTTTTAAACTTGGTCACAGAATTGCAGCATTGCAGCGACCTTCGAGTTTGCGAATTGGCTGCTCGTACTGTCTCGTATGTGCTGGTAAGGCCATCGTGTTGAACAGCGGTTACAAGCAGCGTTGGACGGTGACTTTATTTGGTGGAAGACGCCAATATAGCGTCCCTCCCAATCCAACCGACTCTGCAGCTATTTCTGGATGGAACAGCTCCAATAGCAGAAGCCCTATTGCCAAACGTCCTCGTTGATCAGTGGTGTTCACATAGGAATTGACTGTTGATGCATGGACAGAAGCTTCTTTTCTGTACAGTACCCTGTTTCAAGGGCAGTCCGCTCTGCTGCCCGTAGCTTATCTTTCTTCCATCGCCTGTTCCTTTTGCGTTGGTTCAATTTCGATTGAAGGCTCAGAACTTTGACAGCGTTGAGCAGGTTGTGGCTTACAAACTACTGGTCTGACTCAGTTGTCAGTCATTTCTGACATAGCACCTAGAAGCGCAGTGCCTCTCTTGACATTTGTGAAGGTGTTTTCAGCAAGCACAGCATCGTGCTCAGACGTTCCTGTCCTGTCAGTGCCATACCATGCCCGATTTTATCACATCACAGAGTCATATGGTCAGCTTGAATAGCCACCCCCCATCCAAACCCTTCACTTCTGTGTATATTTCGTGGGCGGTGGGAGCACAGTGAGAAGAACCAGTCACTCTTAACAAGTCTGCAGATATGGTTTTTGCAAGCTGACGCTTCTAATCTGAAACACCCGCCGGTCTGGTTCTTCTCAACCCCTCACCAAAAGTAGTTCCTGCAGGCTTGACTTTTGCATTCCCCGTTCAGCGTGCAGTTGCATTGCCCATCTTTTACACTCAAAGCCCTGCATTTAAATACTCAGCAAGTAGTTCTAGTCATGCCCAATTCACACCAACTCGCAATAGCAATCAATCACCAATCCTTCCTCTACCCACTTCCAAGATTTTTTCCTCGCAGGCGTTTATATTGGCGATGACATGGTCATCCACTTCAACCGCGAACCCAAGGATGATCTTGACGCCAGCACGGCCTCCACCCTGAGCTTATTCACGTCGAGTATGGCGTCCTCTGCCGGGCCCTCACACTCTGCACGCGGGACCTGGGCTGACAACTTCTTCACCGGCAGCTTTCTCCGGCCAGAGAACTCCCTTCCAGGGGGACCGCTTGTCTGCTTGTGTACGGGCATGGAAGTGCACGGGGCGACCCCTGAGAAGATTGGGGTTGCCAAGAGCTGCCTTGGGTGCTTTCTGAACGGCGGCCAACTCTACCGGTTTGAGTATGGTGAGCAAAATAGCTGAGATCGTCTTTTGACCGTTCTGGCGGTCTGGAGTTTTTGGAGGACCTGAAACATTTATCAGCTGATGTTCTTGTTGCTTCTCTTTCGATGACTACTCTAATAGAAAAGCTTTTTTCGGCTCCTTTGGTTCGGCAGACACAGGCGTGCTGTGCAGCAATGAGATAACCACCATACTGAGTACCCTTGCTGAACACGCTCCCTGCGGCGGTTGACTATGTGTCCAGGCATTCAACGTTTTGCGACCTGTTTCTGAATAATTCTTTTCACTTTTATTCTTGAAAGCTCTACAATGTGTTACGAAAGGTAGGGTTCAGCAATATAAGCAGCAATAGCTTGTTTCGCATCCACTCAGAGTGCCCGCTGCTTCTGTGCAGGCGTCATGCAAGTCACCAAGGCGCTCAAGCTTTCGGGAACGTGCACCACGGCTGCGTCCGATCCTGCTGACGAGGTGAGTTTCATCAACTGCAGCTTTTCCTCATTAAGGCGGTGTCCATCTGAGCTACTCGACTTGCAGGCGAAGCCCCTTCTTTTCTACATTTCATGCCAGAGCTGAGCTGCTTCTGTTCGTTATGGTCAACGGATTTGAGTGGTCAACGGATTTGTAGTAGAGTTTGCGATTGTTCAAGGGTTTTGTCGTCCTGCATGAGCTTATCAATACTCCAGGCCCGCAGCAATTCATTGATGTGCTCTTGTGGCAATCTCTCTCTTTTCGCCCAGCACTTGTTGGCAGTCTGAACGATCCGCAGCTGACGTATGCCCTCTTTTCGGTAGGTCCTGCGGCGCGCCCACTTCCTCCTCGAAAGGGGCTTCGGCGACTACGACCTGTTCCACAACAACTGCGAGGACTTCTCCCTCTACTGCAAGACCGGCCTCGTCATACGCGCGCACGAGCGCTTTGGGACACGTGGCAGAAGCTGCCAGGTCCAGGGGCATGCCGGCGCGGTGATCGCTGCAGCGTCGATCTTCCCGGCGCGGCTCTTGACGGCGAACCCGTATGTGTCTGCGGCGATGGCGTTGGGGATGGTGACGCTGTCGCGCGTTTCGACGGACTTGGGGCAGAGGGACGACGTGGAAAAGGTGCCGGTGGAGGAGCTGGTGAAGCGGTGGGAAGTGGAGGCACGGTCCGCATGAGCGGGGCACGGGGGCTTTCCGGTTTCTGGAGTGGCTCTTTTGTTTTGACATAATGTCGCGTGTGACAGTATAACTGAGCGGGAATAGCTGAATTGGGAGGAGGGGTGGATGGCAAGGCAGGTTTCTGGAATTGAACAGTACTTCTACTTCGATTCTGAAGGAGAGGAAAAGTCGGAGTGATTGGCGGGTTGAGTAACGAGCACCGTTCTGCGTAACAATCTACATTGATAGGGCGATGCACGTGAATAAAGAATTATAGAAGTTGGGCACACGCTCGCAAAAGAAGCGGGTCTAGCGCAAGTCAGTAGGACCTTCGGGCTAGGCAAGGGTTACAATCTGGACTGCTTACTTAGGTACATAACCAAAAGCACGCTCTTCTTATTGATACGGCACACGTTTCGGAACTCCTTGGGTACTGTCGGAAGTACATTAGTAACATGCTGCAAGCAAAAGATTGGCATACGAAATGTAGTAGGATAGGAAGCCTTGAGAGATCAAAGAGTATCCGCTTACTAATCCTTGAGGACTGGGCAGATCTCAAGGTAAATCCACACAAAATCCGTTGTAAAGTAGTCCCGGTAATGTTTATGAGCGGACCTAGGGGCACATTGGTCATACAGTCATTGGTTGCTGACCAAGGCATAGGTACGATCACATAGTTGGCGGACTCACATGATCGGATCAGGCTCGTGAAAGATCAAATTCAGAGCCAGACCCTTAATCGCAATTGCTGTGTTAGACTCGGCGACTCCGAGCTATCTAGTTGGACATAAGTAGCACATTCGCTTAAGAATACTTAAACGTACATACACATGCATGTGCTCTTCTATCAAACATGCTTGATGTTAAAGGGAATTGATTGCATGCCACTTGAATCTCGAATGGGTCATGCGTTGCTTGCAAGTCCTATGTACGTAGCCATACCCCATAGGTCATCTAGTAGTTCACTTGATTAGGATAGCTAGCGCCTTGATGAGGATATATCGTCGACTTAGCCGACCACGGCTCCGAACCGACGTTCAAACATCTAAATTCAAGTCTATATAGTACGTGACTAAGATCGACTAAATTGAGTTGCACTGCGCAGCTTGCTCGAGCTCGGGGATTACCCAAGAAACAATTGAGCTTCTGTACGATATATTGCGCCTAGCTATTATTAGTGTTTGGAACCTAGGATTCTACTGAGTTGATCGTGTTACTGTCAAGGATGGCCAACTTGCATGTACCTAATTTCTTGATGAAGTCCGATCACTCCGAAATTGCTTGTTTCTGACATGGGCCCAGGTGCCTTAGAGCGTGTATAAAAAGAAGTGACCATGTGTGATTAGCCCTGCAGGAGTCGCGGACGCGGTACGAATATTTTTCCTGCACAAGGTCGCGGTCGACTGCCTGTGGTGCCGTACCGCACATGAACGGTATCGATCGAGCTCGATGCGTCACCTCATGCAGATCGACGGTCGTGGTCACAGTATCACATACTGACCCGGTACGCCGGCGCTCGTGCAGGCGCAAACCAGCTACTCAAATGAAGGCACGTGAGTATAGCGTTTGAGCATGAGATTGATGCCCATGCCCTGTTTGTACTCTCCCAGTCTGCCTCTCGGACAGGTGAATCCAGTCTTGTTGAGCAATACAATTTGGCAATAGGTGGTATCGTGGGAATCTCTGAATTGGACGATTTGGGGCTCTCAACAAAGCCTGGCACCAACAGAAGGGGCCAGGGCATCCAGTGCTAGCGCTAAGTCGTTTGCAGTCAACAAGAATCTATATACGAGGCACCAGATCACCGATTCTTTACGCTGTGGATAATAAGCGAAACTCAAAGTTGTCACCAGCACCACGGTCAGTATGCCAAACATCTACAATAGCATTACGTTCCAAATCAAGCTCGATTGAATCGTGGATTTGCCAGCAGGACTGTCCACTGACTCAAGCCTGTTTACATTGTGCATATGAGATTGATTGTCTGCTTTCTGTGAAGTAAGTACGGAGGCAAGCACAAGAAGCGCCCCCTATTGTTGTCGAGCCTGAAGGGCGGTACCACTATGCATGTTGTCTTAAGTTGAGGTACCTTTGGCATGCAAGCCGTGCAAAGAGCAGCATTGTACCCGCAATGGGGTCCGAGAGAGAGAGCGACGGCACTGATATGGGAGACGAGGAGAGTAGCCAAGTCAGCATTACCCCAGGGGCCAGAAGCTCACGAAGAAAGGCTGGCTCAGACGATGAGAGCCGGCCATCGAGCAGGGCAGATTCTCGCACGGGACGGTCCAACCGGTCAGTCAGCGAGTCTCATGATTCGGATAGAGATGGGGCGGCCAGTGAACCGATCAGTGAGAGGAGCAGGGGCAGCAGGCGCTCAAGGGGCTCGCTTGGAAGTCGGGGCAGCAGGGGGTAAGCTGTCTGCTAAATTACCACAAGTGCTTTGAAAAGATGGTGCTACCAAGAGGTGCCACACCGCAAAGCATGCATGGCATTCTTGCTTTTTGCAGATAGGAAACATGCATTTGCAGACTTTACTGGTAAGGTAAGATGCTTAGCCATGGGGAATGATAGGACCAAGCACTTGATTGGGAGGCAATGCTGTCTGCTTTGCATTTACCAGCTGTTGGCTCCAATGTTGGGCGTCACAAAACCACTGCAGCCTTACGGAGCGCTTTGCAAAGGGCGTCGTTCCAGTACAATGGTGCATCTCTAGTTGCTCAAATAAGGTAAACTTAGATTGCAAACCTATTTCAGCTTTCGTGCTCAACAATCGTCTGATGCTAGCAAGGTAAAGACCTGCTCCACTGTGCTTAAGCTTATATTGGCCACTCTGTCGTGAAGGTCAAAGGGTGAGAGAAGCAGAGGCCGAAGTGTGAGTCCCAGGCAGGGAGGGGAGACTCCACGCTCCCCAGGGTCTGTGGCAGCAACCGACCTGACAAGAGATGACGCCGGCAGTGACCGAAGCATGTCCCCAGACCCCAAGGCGCGCTCTGACAGCGAAGACAGTCGCAGGGGAGCTCGAAAAAGCAAGGATACGCCGAAAAGAGGGTCGGGGAGTGGAAAGGGAGTGGAAAGGGACTCTGGCTCAGAATCGGAAAGGAGCTCTTTGAGAGGTAGCGAACGGAGTCGGAGGATGAGTGCAGCGAAGGAGGGGCGACAAGGTGGGGGAAAGAGGGGCGACTCTTCTGATGACGAAAGGGTAAAGAGAGTGGTGGAAAATCGGGACATCAAGGGACTGCCGGACCGGAGGACTAGCTCAGGTAAGGCAAAAATGGCGAACTCTAGGAGATTGCCGTCCTGCAAATGACATGGCTGTCTTCTTTGCAGTTCTTCATCTAATCCTGGTGTTAGAGGCTGTAGTTTTGTGATTGGTTCTGTTGCAGGCCAGGCTAGGTTACGGTGACAAAATGCAAACAATGATGCTTGTTCTCTGTGGAGCTCACAGCTGTTGCATAAGCATGATATGAAATAGCGTATATCAAGAGACTGTGATCCTCCGCTTGTACTCTAGTCCCCTTCTACTCCAGAGCTACTCGAACCAGAGCAAGCTTACTTTTTCCTACTCTTGTTGCTGTTGCAGGGTCCATGAGGCGACAGTGGGGCCCCCCTGAGCCTGAAGCGCTCAAGCGGCTGTCTTTGGGAGCACGAAAAAATGATGCGAGGGGTGCTTATGGAGATGGAAGCAGTGCCGCAACTCCCCGCAGTGAGCACAGCACCGCAAGCAGCCTGATGCGCAACAAGAAGGCGAAGCAATACAAAGGCCAAATGATGGTGAGCTTCGACTTGGTCAAATCTGCACTGTCTGCTAAGATAAGCAAACTCACTTTTGCTGCAGAGCTCTGCTTGATTGCGTGATGTTCCGGTGAAAGGACGGTCCACTTGAGCGCCAGAATGACAACACGAGACTCTTGACAGAACCCCTCTTGGCTGGACTGAAACTCGAAGTTGCTCTAAGCTGACGACCTCGTTCGCTGGTGCTGAGAGCTCCAGTTAGTGGTGTCGCCAACATCGTATCCGATAAACAGATTGTCCCTTCACAATCCGTGGCCATTTACCATGAAATCTTCTGGTCCGAAGATATGCACGCGAACGTCAATTTAATGAGCAAGTTTTTCAGTCTTGTACAAGACGGCTGCACGAGCAGCCACGTTTTCGAATCAAGGCCTAATATTTCTTTCACGAGCGAAATAAATAAGCTCTGAAAGTCCTCAACGTGAAATTGAGCAGTTCCTCTGGCCTTGCAGAGCCTTCGCGGCGTCCTGGGCCAGGAGAATCTACCCATGCAAGTCGCCTACCAGCAGCTAGACCAGCTTGCCCTCGACGCCAAGAAGGTGCAAATTTCCATTGAGAGCAACAAGGCAATGATGCAGCGGCAGGTGAGCAATAAGAAAGTCCGATGGCCCATTGTACATTCTCGTGTTCTAAGTTACGAAGTCACCTTCAGCAGGGGCACTTTTCCGCCTGGTCTCCGTACTTATTGCACAACCCTGTGAGTTCTCCTCTATTCTTTCACTTCCTAGTCCTCCTGTCTTGGGCCAAAGAACAGGCTCCGCGCTCGTCGATCAGAAAAGAGCCTTTTTCGCACAGATCATGCCGTTGCGACTAGTTTTTGTTCTTCGCTTGCCGAAGACATACTCACCTCCAGACATCTGTTCTGCACGATTTGAAGGGTAATCACAGCTATACTTGACATCCTGACGCATTTGCCGCTTGTGAGAACCCAGCGGGGCTTCTGAGGTGTCAGCCTTGGCCTTGAATGATGCCTTGCATGGTTGAGGTGGTGTCTTACTCTCAAGGAGTGCCGCTTGAATTGCGAAGCAGATATCAACGTGAAGAACTGATCCAGCAGATCGATGGGGTATCGGAAAGGGTGACAGGACAGCGCACGATACCCTCCGCATTATGAAGCCCAGGTTACAATCTACGGAGCGGGCAACATGCTTATCTATCTGAATCGATAAAAAGCTTCGCTGATAATGTTGGCTTGAAGTTCTC
Source organism: Klebsormidium nitens (assembly GCA_000708835.1). Classification (NCBI taxonomy): domain Eukaryota; kingdom Viridiplantae; phylum Streptophyta; class Klebsormidiophyceae; order Klebsormidiales; family Klebsormidiaceae; genus Klebsormidium; species Klebsormidium nitens. The sequence goes on along the minus strand of DF237835.1, from coordinate 17,601 downwards.
TCGTCTAAACCTGAGCAGTCTGGAATCCTGTTGGGACTGTTGGACAGCAGCTCTTAAAAAAACGAACCAGCGTGTTCTAGCGTTGTCGACGTTCTGAACTGGATTGACGAACCAAAGGCTTCGGCGAAGCAATCCGCGATGCTCTCGAGTCAGACCTCTCCCTGCCCCGCAGATCCGGCGCGGCCAGCTCAAGACCCTGCGCTCCGCTCTGCGCGCGTGGCAGATTGCGGTGGACGAGGAGCGCGGGCGCAAGATGCTGCTGCGCAAGGCGCTCGCGCGCATCCGCAAGGGCCTGCTCGCGCGCTGCTTCGACCACTGGCGCGCGCAGCAGCAGCACGAGAACAAGATCGGGCGGCTCGGGCAGTCGGTAACGGCGGTTCTCACGAAACGGAAGCTCCAAAACGTCTGGTGAGGCGGCAATCAGAGAAGCTAGGTGGCCAGAGCAAAAAAGAGCGACGTTGTTGGGAGAGAACGAAGCCGGTACTGCCATTGCCTGATTGATTCCTATCCAGGTGGTTAGGATACCCTGGGTCTGGTGTTTTGAGGAGTGAGACCCAGGGGCGGCAAAATCTGCATTTGCACACGTCAGGGTCACCATGAGAGATTGTAAAGTACCTTTACCCAACGACAGACGGTTATATTCGTCGTGCAACTTCCTCTTCAAGGCGCGGTAGCGCTTTATCCTGATGTACTTTGACTTACAGGCTTGCATTCTCTTTCCGCCAAATCTGTATCTGTCCCGTGCCAGGTCTAAGAACGAGAAGCAACGGTAACCGTTTGCTAAACCCGTTACTTTGCTGACGTCAGGAACGCGTGGCTGGGGATGGTGCAAGAGCGCCAGAAGGCGGAGGGCGACGCGCTGCGCGAGAAGCGCCTGGTGAAAGACCTGGAGGACAAGCGGCGCGAGCAGATTGGTCGCCGCGCGGTCAACACCATGTTCAGGCGGCGGCTCGCGCGCGCGTTCTACGCGCTCGCGGAGGGCGTGGACGCGCGGCGCGCGCAGCGCGAGCGCATCCGGCGCGTGATGGTGCACATCTCGAAAGGTGGCATGGCGCGCGCGTTCGAGGCGTGGCGGCAGGCGACGGCGGAGCTGAAGCAGAAGAAAGACGCCGCAAGGTACGACTCCATTCTCGCTCGCGAATTTCTCATGTTCTCACCGACGCTTTTCCCTCTGGATGTTTTTCTCAAGCGGGTTCTAGAATCCAGAAAGAGGAAGACTTGTGAATGATATTCTGGTGCAATTTTTTCGTCCTCGAAGTAAGAGGAATGGTCCAGCACAAGCTGAGTGAGTAGAATCCGTGGTCAGGAGATTTGTGTGAGCGTCAGGTATGGAGCCCAAGGCAAAGGCTATAGGAAATTTAGTCGCACGGGCAGAGCAGGAACGTCTGAAATAAAATTCCTTAAACGAAGTAGCTTCTCATATGGGAAATCTTCATCGAAGACGAAAGTCCATAAATGGTAATGCATATAAAGAGGAGTCCCCCGATGTTTTACATCCTTTCCTACCTTGTGCAGGGGCGCCATTCTTAAGATGCTCAAGTATCGCCTCGCGCGCGCGTTCGCCACGTGGCAGGAGCAGCACGAGTACCACAAGAGCTGCCAACAGAAGATCGCGAAGTGCGTCAGCAAGCTGCTGAACGCGCGGGCGGCGCGCGCTTTCTCCACGTGGGCCGAGTACGCGGCCGCGAAGCGCGCGCAGAAAACTAGGATGAAGGGAATCATATGCAAGATGCAGAAGCGGAAACTAGCGGCGGCGTTTTTGGGGCTCTGGGAAGCGGTGCACGATCAGAAACGGCGGCGAGAAGGGGCGCAAAAAGTGATCAAGCGGATGCTGAATCGACGGCTGGGGATGGCGTTCCAGGGGTGGATAGCGTACATGCAGGTGAGGTAGATTTTCAAGGCTAAAGAAAACCAAGTGTATGGAGGCTTGGGACCCTCTCCAGCGCCTTGATGGAATTTTTTTCTTTGGGTCTGCAGAGAACATACAACGTTTCGAAAGTAATCAACAGCTGACTTGAATCCATGCACGCTTGAGCAGGTCCCTCAGTTTGAACCCATCCACAAGCCGAGGGCTTCTGTGAAGGCGGTGAACTCTTCCAGACGACCCTTGTATGACAAGAAAGCTGAGGATTTGACGGCAAGGCTATCGAGCATGTTGTCTGAAAGAGGGACGGCAGCTCTGGGTTCGCATCTAACAACAAGCTGAAAAGCAAGGGCAATTCTCAGCGGACAGAGCCATTTACGACGTCTTCCAATTTTCATCTAGACTGAGGCTCCTATTGGCTCTTACGTCACCCAGATGGTGAGCGAAGCGCGCGCGGAGCAGATCCACGAGCGCGCGGAGACGCTGGAAGAGGAGAACAAGCGGCTGCGCGCGGAGAACGAGCGCCTCGCGCGCGTGATCGACTCCGGCGACTGGGGCCGCGCGCGCGCGGACGAGCTGGTGCGCGCGGGCGAGGTGCTGTCCGGCGAGCGCGACGCGTTGATGAAGCTCATCGGACGGCTGCAGCGCGAGCAGGCCGCGGTCGCGGACGGGAAGCGGCGGCAGGAGGACGAGATGCGCGCGATGAAGGACAAGATGCTCAGCGGGGTGAGAACGTTTTGTCTTCCCTCTGTGTGATCCGTTGGGTCGATTCGTCGATATGCCGAACGGTGTGTTCTTACATAGTTTGAACGAGATCTGTGAATCGTTTGACGAGAGCATCGAGCGTTCCCTATTCCTCTAAGCGCCATGCAGTTTTCAGAGAAGCGCGATCGGTATCCTTCAGCTACGTCTGGTATTTGAAGAACATTTCAGAGCGTTCTGACAGCCGCTCTCCCTGTCACCATGGAGTAGCTTTGCAACGGTAATATGTAACATTTGATTAACACGGCGCTTGTCTATCGATGCAGAACTTTGTTCAGCGGAACAAGATGCTCATCAAGGGGGGGTCCAGCTTCAACTCGCTCGTGCGCGCTCTCAAGTCCGACGTAAGTTCTCTGGTCCCTATCCGAAACTTTGCCAACCGTCTCGTTCCTCCTCTTCCCGTGACCCTTAAAGTGCACACAGAAACTTCCAAAGTACAACGGATGGCCTTCTGAAGATCGTGGATTTTAGATTCAATCTCCACAACTTATAGGGTAATCATATCCCTGAAGCGATGAGTCGGTACCTTCCATGGCTGCCCCAGCGCAGTACTGTAATACGCCAGCTTTCTGCTTCCTCGGGAGAGTTCTCGCTTAAGAGTGTTTTCAAGCGTGTTTTCCAAGAGTATTTGTCCGTCATCAATGCGGATCCGCTAAAACGTGCTGACGCCGAGCATCTCTGTCTCTTGAAGGTCCTAGAGCGAGGAGCGGACCCCGAGGTCCTTTACTCTGTCGATAAGCTATCCATGGACGAGGTAAGCGAAGAGTCCTTTTCATGTTCAAACTCCTACTTCGTTGAGCGCATGTGACGCACTCAGACGAAGGAGCTTACTTTCAATGACCTCGCTGCAAACGGCGCTTTGTGGAATTTTCCATCCCCTTATCTCCGGGAGTCGGTGGTCAAGCAGAAGGCAAGAAAGTCGAAAGGCTGCAAATTTTTCGCACTCCTTTCCCCGGCTTTAAGGGATTGCGATTCGACTTACAGTGAAGCATAACCTTTTTCAGGCTCGTAGCTGACTGGACTACTTCAAGCTTAGTCAGAAGCGTTATCTCACTAACTGTCCGGATTCCGCGCCTCTGCAGGTGTCCGTATTTCCGGACGGCGAGCTCCACGTCAAGGCCGTCAAGTCCCCCAACCCCCGCTCCCCCTCCCCCGCGCGGCACGTGTCCTCCCTGGGTCGCTCCGCCGCCCTCCAACAATCCACAAACCTCTCCCTCTCCCGGGATCGTACGGCTGAGACCCTTTCTTCACGAGATCGAAGGACAGGAAACCTGTCTGCGCGTGATCGGATGGGTGAGAGCCTGCCACGTGGCAGCCAGCCCCGGAGAGAAGCGGCCGGGGAGAGCCCCCCGGGCACTATCAACCGGAGGGTATCGTTTGATTCGCTGAATCCTAGCCGTCCGATGAGCAGGGACGGCTTCGCGGAAGACCTGCCCAGGAGAGGGCGGGTGCCTGCTCCGAGCATCAGGGAAGGTGACGACAGGTGAGGACCTCAAAACTTTCTTTCTTTCATTCATTCAGCCATACTGAGCTTTAGCAACAGTAAGGTTCTTCGCAAACCTGAAAAGCTAAGCGCAATTCACCCGCTCCGCATCCATACCCAACGATAAACCCCAAAGTAAACCCGTGCCCCGTCGCAGGCTGATCAGCTAAGTGTTTCCGGAAAAAAGGTCGTAAAGCTCGGGACGTAGCCCACTCGTATGGCTTCCAGGTGCAAAACCTGCTTCTCAATGTGCAAAACGACGCCTCAGACTTGGCAGTCGATGATACGTCACTCTCACGCACCTCAGTCTGTGATTGAGCACCTTTGATTCCCTCGTTTGACGTTGAATACTTTCATGCGAGATTCCCCAGCTTCTTCTTGCTGAGGCGCCGTCATCCTCCTTCGTTTTTTGCACGTTCCACATCCAAGTTCAGGAAGACTCTGCTTGCGTGTTTGATTGAATGAAACATTCGACTGCAGGGCCTCAAATTCTGATACCGAAGCCCAGCGCCCGACATCCGACCGGCCCGGAACCGCCACACGCAAGCCCTACGTCAGCGACCCGAGCGCGCGCGTCGCGGCGGGGGCCACGCGGCCGCTTAGCGCGTCGGGTTTAAGAACGGGAAGCGGACAAACGCAGTCGCTTTCTCGGACATGCTCAGGCAAGGGCGGGTTCTCCGAACCGGGGAAGCTCATAGGTCCAACGGCGGGGCTCGAGATCGCAGGGCACAGCAACCCGCGGCACGTGCGGAGCTTGGACACGAGGTCCAGCAAAGCGGCAATTGTATAGACAGCGTATACACAGGAGAGAAAAGAGACTCTTTCATTGCTTCGAAGATGTTTTGACGTCATGGTGGATCGGTGGATGAGATGAAGACTCTGTAGGACACACGCAATGGACCTTGTCTCGGTGCTCTTAAGTTATTGCAAGCGTGATATGAATCCTCTGTTGCGGGCGATTGACATGGATGCGCTGCTAAGCGTGAGTTTTGACTTCTAGCTGATGCACGGCCACTGATAGAACCACATGACAAACGTTACATTAGAATGTGTCCAGAGTCGTTCTAACGCGTACCGTTCACCCATCTGAGCTGTATCATCTGCGCGTTGACGTTTTTTAATCAGCCCCCACTCAGTGGCAGGCGCAAAGATTCTCCGTGCTTCTTTTACAATCTGTACGTTATATTACGACGCTTTATGTTGCGTTATTTTTAGTCCGATGTGCCGGTCACATTCTTTTTAGCGCATTGTGGTGGAGTGCTTGGCGACCCGTCATGGGAAAGAATCGCGATATACGCGAGTCGAGGTCAGATCATGGATCTCAGTGTTCCGTTGCACACGCTCTGTGGCTGTACGTGACCGCCTCAAACTGCTTGTTCCATAGTTACATCAGTCGTCTCGGATTGAGAGGCTGATCGAAGCTTGAGAATGCACTGAAAGATGTAATGATGAGCACAGACAAGGCCATGCAACACGAATAATCAAGTCGGTTAGTCAAACATTCTTGAAGATGGTCAACGCCTTGCGAGCATGCAATCAACTCACAATGCTTATTTTATGATCGATCCTCCATGTAACGCATGGGCACGTATACAGTACCATCGATTTTGGTTGCTCAGTCTTTCACGTACATGCCACATCTAGCTGACACTGTCACATGACTGACATAAGTCACAGGTTTCAGAAGACCTTGTCACCCTGAAACGGTAAATGCTTGTTCAAGACTCATGTGCTTCTATCTTCTATCCACCTTGATAAGTTGCGCGCTAAAAGCTAAGCAAGAAACCTTTGACAACAACTGAGTACTGATATCCATGGAGAGGTAAGTTTCAACTTGCCTATAAAAACTGGGCAGATGCAATCACAGCCTTCATTACTTTGCAATTATCAACGGGATTAGCCGCCTAGCGAAGAGCCTTTTGTGCAGCTACAGAGAAGAGTGTTGGGCCAATGTTCGGCATTGACCCCGCAAAACCTTTCTAAACGAAGTTACACATTTTCACAAGCTTGCTGTTGCAATCAACGGCGGCCAATGTGGCACCATCGATGTCATACTTTCGTCTGAAACTAAGGAATCAAAAGGTGAAAATCTCTCCGATGAAGCTCCTTATAGCAGTACCTGGAGAGCGCAGACCGCAAACATGGCGAGAGCGAAGAGCCCGTTGAAGCCCGACAAAAGCCCTGCAGAAAAATCCGGTGTGATGGGATTCAGTTGAGGTCGACATGGGATGGCATGTCTTCTTTTATCCTGGCAAGTCCTATATACATAAGTGCAACACCCGAGTGACATTTCGGTCGACGTTTTTACTGCTGAGTTGGGCTGCAACTTTCCTAGAATAAGGTTTAGGCGCAGCTGAGAAGTCTCCAGATGGATCAACCGTCACATGGAAGCCCGATTGTCCGACCGTCAAATCGAGGAGAGCTTTCGAAAGTGTACAACATCATACGAGAGCCTACAATATCCAAATTCCGCACAACCGAAGCTTATCAGAATCATATTCGAAAGCAGCTTCACAGCGTCTTCTCTACCGCAGAGAACCGCAGAACGGTTGATCTTCGTGAAACTCAAATCCGCTGAGAATTTAGAGTCCGAAGTGTAAAGCTCCACTTCAGGAACCTGGTAAACAAGAGGGGATTTGAGTAAATGCTTCATGGAAGGCGGCATCTTAGAAGTGCCACTGAATCGGACGCTGCTGCGGTTGTAAGCCAAGAGCCGCTTGCAAGAGACAGACAACAGAAACTCGATGATATCAAGCCAAGATAACAATAATAAGCTCCGATCAACACTAAAAACCCTGACCGAAAAAAGCACCTGCTCCGCACCCGTACCCACCCTAACCACCAAACTAACCCTACCGGTCCCGGTGTGGTTACCTTGATATTATCCCGGCTTACAATTATTTCTTGAATTTCAAGAAAAAGAGCACACCAGTAAACGATTGACGCTCTACCTGATGATGCTCCGACAGGTGTGGGCGTGGTGGGAGCTGAAGCACAGTATGCCTGGACAGCCTGGAGACCCCCCGGGGGAATGAGCACGGAGCTAATGCCGTGAACGACGGCGCTGGGAATGGCCTGGATGACATCCGGTGCGACCACAGGCACGGTGTTCACTGCAAAGATTGAGCGGTTGTGTTATTGCGACCATCTTTTACATCCAAATTACTTTCCAAGATATGAGGTAAATTGCTGAAGAAAATGTCACATGAAGAAGGACACATTGTGTAAGAATGTGGGGCACAAAAGTTCTCAGAAAGCGATGACCTGCAACCATTGGGAAGCGGCAGAAGAAGTGGCCTGCAATCCGTTTCTAGATCGAATGACTTCTGGAGCAGTGTTGTACTTGTTGCCCAGAGACCCTTCTATGTTATCTGCTTGTGAAAGGGCGCCCTGCATGCTGTGAAGAAGGGTCTTCGAGGCAAGGTTGATGGCTTGTTCTCTTTGATGAAATCCGTTCTCGTGCGAGTTTGACATGAATCGAGAGAGAAGAGAAAGTTGCTTTTTGTGCTAAGAATTGGAGGACTTACGCAATTTCCACAGAAAAGATTGAGCGCAGCAGCGACCTCCTTCCTGTCTCTAAGAATCATGGGCTTGCTGCCAAAAAAACCATTGGAAGACTAGACTAAAAGCCTCACAATGGTGTTTCAAACAGATGATATGCAAGCGGCTTCTCTGTGCCCATCTAATCTGAGACACCTGCACAACAATATCTCCTGCAAGATATCGCATCATAATTTCATGTTTCATCCTGCTCAGATAAGTTTGCAGATTACCTCGCAGATCCGTACTATACAGATTACTTTGTAAGTAATCTCACAACGTACCTTGGACTGTGGAACCAGAAACTGTGATGTTGAGGTCGGGCCCAAGGACAGAAGGCAGGCTCTGCAACAGCATGATCAGACGAAATTCAGGGCTCTCGTTAAACGCCTGTGAGCCCCACTTTGACAGGGTGGGGAAGTAGCTGTTTTCTATCTTGTCTTCTATCACTGAAAAGAACTGCTCAGGACAAGCGGCCCTCAGGAACAGCAGCCTTTGCTAGATGTGAACATAACAAGCATGCAATGGAACTCGCAAAGCTTTGCCTGTCTGCCAGGCAGACAGTTTGAGCCAGGTACAACAGGGCAGTAGAATGTTTGCGCATAGAATGTTCAGCTACTCTGCGAGAGGGAAAAGCCATCAACAGGTTGCATTGCCTCTGGCTAAATATCAAAAGTGAAGGAAAGCCAGCTTGTTCCCCTGGTTGAACAATAGAGCACTCTCAACCTATATACGAGTACCTTGCCAATCTCAATCATGAAACAGCTTTGCATATAGAATGCATACAATGAACCAACTCTTCCTTGAGGTAAATCATAAACAAGAGGTAGAGGACGAACATGATCGGTTCAAGCGCTCCCTATTCAACAAGGGAAACCGACTGCCCTGGGGATGTCTCACTTTTACGCAAGAGGGAAGGTTTGATCAGTTCCATTGAGGAACAACCAGCTGAACCCAGCATGCTCAAGAACGATCCCCTCATTTGGCAACAGCCAAATAATGAGCTCATTTATGAGCTCACTAAAAGTTAGCGTACTTCAGAAATGACAGTTTTGGGATACATAAGTTTCTACAAGTGGCACACGCGTTGTTCTGATGTGAACTCACTGATAAGATGCCAATCAAGGAGCTTGGTAGAAGGATCATTCTCAAGAAGAGCCAAAACTCTGCGTTTCTTATTGATGCACTGATTGATTTCAAATTGATGATCTGGCAGGAGACTTACCACGGGCGCAGCCGCCACGATCGCAGTGGAATTGTAGAAGCCAGCGATCACATGGTACCTGAGGACTGTGGAGAGCAGGACCAGTCCCGGCTGCGCCAGCAAGCAGCTCACAGTAGCGTTGCCCAGGGCATTGAAGGCCTCATTGTTCGGGGCCAGCAGAGTGACTCCGCTAGAGTCCGACAGAGACACGATTGGCTCAGTGAGGTTGGCAGCAACGATTGCGGTGGCCACGGTGCTGTAGGTGGAGTCAGTCTGCAGGCTAAGGAGGGTTTGGGTGAGGTTAGTCTGCGCAGAGCAGGGCACAGCCGCCAAAAGGGAGAGCGTCAGGGCCACGCACACGAGGGGGAGGGATCGGGCCATGGTAGCTGGACGATCAAAGCAGGAGACAGCTGACTGATGCGGCTTGCAAGTGATCAACAATGCGGTCTAGGAATGTAGAGTAATCTTGCTTTCGCTTGGTATGGTCGATCAGGTTGCTGAGGTAAACTCAATGCAGGAGGACGTTGACAGTTTCAACTTTCACAACTGCGCAGAGGTTCTCAACTGTCACTTGCCAGCTCACTAGATTGCGAGGTACTGCACCTAAAATGGAGAAGGCTCGAGAAGCCGATCGCGCCTTGATCCCATCAGCAACTAATTTGCGGCCAGGATCAAATCAGCGTGGCACTCAAGAGAAGAATGCGACGCGGGGCAGCACCCCTGTGCGGAAATCATTCATTGGAGGCAGCCGTACGGTACGTTCAACGTTGCGAATCGCGTCGGATGCAGCATGCTCCACCCGACAAGTTCCAACCTTTCTCGACTCTGACGAAATGTTGCCACTCCATGAGGCTCATGATGAGCACACATGAATTTCGGCATTAAATCCAGGCGACCGGCAGGGAGCCACGTCATCCCCCCTCGACGGTCCCACACCCAGGGATGTTTAGGGTACGTACCGTCATTTTGAAGTCGGGCCGCGGCGCCACTTTCTAGCTCACGCAGCCTGATCGAGGGCCACGCGGCCCACAGGCCACAACTTGGCACAAGCCCCCCCCCCCGGGGCAGTTGAAGCGCTCGCCTCAAGCCCATGGCATCACAAGTAATACAAACCGGGTCAAAATAGGGGGGATCTTGCATCAAACTCGAGAAAAAGAATAACCCGAGAGAACAGTTAAAGGTAGCCGCACTGGGACGGGTAGGGTTACTTTGGTGGTTAGGGTGGGTACGGATGCGGAGCGAGTGTATTTTTTGGGTTAGGACTTTTCGTGTTAGTCGGAGCTTACTATTAAATCTTGGCTTACTATTTTATTATCTTTCTTGAGTTTAATTTGGAATTTGCCCTAGCTGACATTAGATGGGAAAAGCAGCCGGGGTTGCGCCCCGACCAATGGCCTCAAGCCCCCTCCCCCGCGACCACCACGTCAGGAACGAAGAGTTCGTAAACATGATCGAAAATATCTACATACTATTCAAAAACATTTGTGGCCGAGCTATGGCAGTACGCGAATCAAGCGCAGATCTCCTGTAACATTGCCGTGACAATGTACACGGTTGAGCCCGATACAAATCACAACCACGTTCATTTTTCGCGACATCGAATTTGGACCCAACTCTTTCAGCGGGACATTGTGAGCGGGACATTGTGGGCGACAACTGCCGCCCCAACTACCACCCTGCAGGTCATTCGGCCTTCTGCTCCCATCCTGAGGAAGCGGAATACGACTCGTTCTGGCGTACGTACATGTGCATTAAGCTCGCTTTCCCAATCTGCCATTTCCGCACATCAGAGATGAAAGGCCCGGTCTGGGTAACACATGTCATACTCTCGTCAAACTTCCTTCAAGGGGAGGCAGTCCACCATAGCAAGTAAAGCCTTAAGAATTTGAGCCATCACAAGCGGCACATCGTACAAGCTCTATACATTCGCAAATCCTGATGCCCGGGAGTTGTTCTACGGCATTGTACGAACAAGATCAGCCTGCCTTTTCCCACTACGAGCGCACCCACTTCACGATTTTGCGGCGCTTTCTTGAAGATATTCCCAATCACTCGCTTGTTCGACACTCCTGCATGAAACGAAGCCGTGATACACAATCAAGGCTCGGCACATCGGACCATTCAGAAGGAACTGCGCAAAAGTTACACGTCAAATGCCTCTGATCCATCTCCGGGAACACAGGGCCTGAGTGTTTTGGGCAAGAAGCCTTCAGTGCCTGGGCTACAACATCTGCATTTGAGTCATGAGGAGCAAGCGCTGGAAGGGTCCAATTGTCCAGAATTCTTCCGCTTTTTCGCCGTTGACAATCCGCTGTAAAACAAAGGGGCGCACGTCTCGCATCTGCTCCGCCATTCATCCTATCTTGCCGTGCTGGTGAAAAGGCCAAACGTAATTGGCTCAGCCCCGCGCAATTTCTGAACGTCCCGCCAGGTTTGACTTAACACCGAACCTAAAGGCGTGCTCCAGCCGTCAGAGGAGGCACCCCAAAACCTTTGGACGGGCATTTTACACAGGGCCTGCCAATCAAACAGGACGCCGAGCTTACCTTTGTAAACGCGGTACATCCTGTTCGCTTTGAAGTAGGTCCCAATTGCAGCAAGGAAATGAAGGACTGATGGGGACATGTAAGCACCAATACTATGCTCCTGTTGCTTGCGCAGCTCCTCGTAGTCAACGGGTGCTTTCCTTGCCTCCACTGTCAGCGTTGTGCCCTTCGGCGTCAGGTGGGGTCTGGAAGGCGGACGGAGAAACGATGTTGGGGGAAGTCGCAGCTAGATAAGAAGAGTCACACACTCCGAAGAAGGCTGTCTCGAGAAGTCCGTAAGTTGAACGTCCGATGTATTTAATGTAGCTTTTGGCGGCAGTTGGCGGACGTGTAAAACTAGCTGGCTGAGGGGAGCGCCCGCAACCTGGTCGTGACGATGTTGGACGAGGTGGCTCAGATAGAAACGGGGGCAACGGTCAGCATTACTGAGTGGCTATGGCTTATGCTGTGGTGGATAATACGGGCGTGCGGATATGCGTCAAGCAGGATATGCTTGCAAATGAGACCGAAGCGTTTGTCAGTCAAGCAGAGAGCAAGTATAGCGGGCGACAGGCAACCCCACTAGAAACCAATACTCCAAAAAGATCCTCACAGCACCAAGCTAGAAAAGGGGAAAAGAAATCAGGTCACCGGTCCAATCTCCTCTAAACATTCACGCTTACCTGGACTGGCTAACTAGGGGCGGCGGCCTCCGCTGCCTCGGCCGCCTGCTTCCTTGCCTGCTGCGCCTTGAGAGCGCGCTCCTTCCAGGACGGAACAGCGGCCTTTACTGGCGCCTGCAAAGATAGATTGTAACACTCTGTTGCTCAAGCAAGTTGTAGTGTCAGCTTCTCTACTGACTGAGACGGACAGAAAGATACCCAATTCACCCGGCTTGTGATGTCAGCACCGAGCAACGCCTGTTTTGCCTAAGATCCATATGTGATGTACTGAACCCGCGAAGCGAAAACGATGGCTTTGCAGTCAAGCAAAGCTTTGTTCCTTGCTCAAATTCGGCTGACATATCGTGATGCGTCAGCAGCCAGTGAGGCCGCGGGATGACCGCTGCGTGCTTGGCTGCCGACAGCAGAAAGCAGAACGGATTACACTTAATATCAACCCCACACTCAATACGTGGAACAAGCGAAGCAGAAACGAAATTGAAGACGAAGACGACCACAGAGACGAAATTGACGACGAGAACGGAAAACGGAACGAAAACGGAGAACGCAAAGAGAAAACGAAAAGAGAAACGAGAAATCAGAAACGGCAAACGACTCTTACCTCGGCCTTCGTTTCCGGTTGCTGCGCCTCCGCCTGCGGCTCCTCTTCAACAATCACCGGGCGGTCCTCCTCGTCCTCCTCGCTATCCCCGGGCACAAACACCGGGGCCTTTTCGGGCATCTTAGTGCTCGGGACAGCGGGATCCCCCGAGCGGTCGACGGGCAGCCCGAAGATGGCGGCGTCGTGGGCGGCCTGCTTCTCGGCCTCACGGACGGCCTGCGAAAGGGTGACGAGTGGTGACGTCATCAAAAAATGGGCGTTTTAGTGGTAACCCAGCGGAAAAGGGGCGTTTTAGTACCCGGAGCAGCGTCCCCTGAGCGGTCGACGGGCAGGCCGAAGATGGGGGGAGTCGTGGGGGGCCTGCTTCTCGGCTTCTCGTACGGCCTGTGGATAAGCAATGAGTGGTGACGTCAGCGGTAAGGTAGAGCATCTGGGCAGGGAGAACGACGTGCTGCTGATGATTAAGTAGCTGCTACCCTTAAATCGCGAGCTTTAGCTTAGCACATTCACTCAAGAAAAACAGAGTGTGAGGGGCTTTGAGAAGGGACGAACGACGTATGGTGGCTGTACAGTAGCTCCTCAATTGTTCCATGATTCGTTCTAGCAGGCCTCGACTCCGCGCTCTTGAAACTGTGCGAGGCCGCCTCGTGCCAATGTGCGTCACTCAATCGTCTAGGGCATATTCGGTGCCTTCGTGGTGTCAAAGTGTTGTCCTGTTTGTCGCCTACGTGGTGCAAGCACTTTTGAGGAGGGCTTTCAGACGTCAATTTGTTGGGGGGTTCATTTTGTGATAAGCTCTCAAGCCGCTCACCTGCGCCTTCGCGATGCCGAACGTGCTGCCCGTGTTGAGGAGATGAGCTGCGTCATCCCCCGCCTTGGTGTCATCTGCGTCAAAGCACAAACACGCAGTCAATCGCATTTCAACTTCGACAAAAGATTCTGAAATTGCCAGATGTGTGCCAGCAGCGGTAAAGGAAGGCAAATCTTGCAGAAACATGCATATCGAGCAAGATCTTATGCCGCGTTTGATAGGGATGAACTCAAGCGTCTAAGAGCACTAGTCAAGGGTTTCTATTCAATAAAGAGCTCGAAGGTCGAAGCAGCGGAACAAAGAGACGAGATTAGCGCCGGTTGAAACATCTCAAGAATTCAAACTTCTTGCACGAAGTTAGTGTTAGGCAAAGAGTCGTCGACAGTGAATGCGAAACGGGAAGTGGCGTAGACGGAACACGCTTTGGCATGGACTTGCAACGGTAAGGGAGGCTCGTTATTAAAGAACTGGTACAATTACACGCATTTGCTGTGACATACATCAGCTAAAATGAGACGTCATTTCCACGGCATGCCGACGTACCTCCGTACATGTCCTGCCGCGCGTCCTCGTCGAGCGGCGCCGCCGCATCGAAGTCGAAGCGCTCCCACTCCGTCGATACGCCCTTCGCAGAGTCTTTCCGTACTGCAAGATTGTTAACAATGGATTGCCTGACATGCGATGGGTAGAAATGGCTTCGATTTCTAGCAATTGGTAAGGAAGCGGTTGCTTCAGCTTGGGCTCACGCAGCATGACTGCCGGAAGTCTTTGTTTGAAGGAAGGTCAGTCGGAAAACCAGATCATGGCAGTTCTCTGTTGAGAATAGGGCCGAAATAATGCTAAAGTCTTGGGCTTCCGGGTATCAGCGGTTTTCAGTAGAGCCAGAAGAAAGGCTGTGATCATGCGCTGTCGAAATATCAGCGAAGATTGTATCGGGAACTGTACTTATACGGTGAACCAGTACGCTAAGAGATATTCGAGAGGGGCAGTGAAGTAAAAGACTGGTAGAATGACCAGCCCCACATTGCAATCTGATTGCTGGCAAAAGCAGAAAATTGCTGACACTGTTTATGAAGCACGCCAAACAGTCAAGCAGAAAGGGACCTTCAAAAAGCAGGCTAGCAACATCTTACTGCAAGTGTTGCGTTTTTTGGCGGCTTCCCAGACCCTAACATTCGTTCACGTTTTTTGTCAACTTAATCCGCCGTATTGATGCGCCAAACAGAAACGGTAACATAAAGGACCCTGACTCACCTGTTTGAGAAAGCGCATACTTGGTCCGAGCCTTAAGCTTCTCTGCAGCACCCTGCACGAAAATGTCCGCATTAAAGCGTTCGGCTCGAGGTTCCCAACCTGGATTTTCTATCGTTTCAAACTGAAAAAGGCTCGCATGTTTCATGTACACTGGACACTGAATCAAGGGAGAGTTCACAGCAGTGCCGGTAGAGGTGTCGTCCGACATATTCCGCACATTTGATCAGTCCCTTGTATATTTGAAAGCAGGCGTAATTTGAAAGCAGGCGTATTCAAGTCGGAAGAAGCCTGGCTTGTGACAATGCCGGGCTTGTGACAAGCACGTGGAAGACGAGATGATTTTTCCAGCAGGACAGGAATTTAGCGGGACAGATCCAGCGGAGAACCGGTTTCGCGGCATGCATGCAAGTTGACAAGGTACGCGTGCAACTACTCTGACAAGCGGTTGTCAGTTTGCATTTCCATTCATCAGTGCCCAACGGAAAAGAGCCTTTTGCATTGGATTTGTCTTGCTGAGGTTTGCTCGATCACATTCTGTGCCAGAGACACTGAGTGTCAACAGCATCCGTTTCTGCTCTCTCTCTGATGCATCGCCACACAAGTGGAAAGAGGACCCCAAGGACCTGCCCTAGAAATGAAAGTCACAGCGCCCAGGCAGAAAGCGACTGGATTTTATCAAATGTAACACAGAGCGCCAATTCTTTGGAAATGAGAACCAAAATATATCCTCGCACAGATGAAACATAACGGTAGCAACTACGTACCATGTTCTCGTAGCCCCTGATGACCTCCGCGTAATCGATGACATCATCCTTCGCCTTCACTTTGACAGCCTGTCGGGCCGCGTCCCTCCCTCTGCCGGGGCTTCGCTCCCGTCTAGAGCTTCTCTCTGCGTGCCTGCGATGGTCCCTGTCGCTGGATCTTTCCAGAGGTTCCTCTCGCCTCCTTTCCCTATCACTCCTGCATCAAGGGGGAGCCAAGACGTTGCCACAGAGCACATTGCATTAGCCCCAAATCATCTTGGGTTTGCCAAAGGAAACTGAGATCAGCATGAGGCAAAAACGGGCGAAAATACGAAGGACTTGGAAAGAAGAGAACAGGGTTCAAGAAAGGTCTGTGACACAACTTCCAAGACTAGTTGGGACTACAACAATGACCTCAAGTGACTTGGCCTCACAACAGGAAGACGGATTGACTGTCACATCCACCATGTATTGAATCAGTACTTGCAGATTGTGGTTGCGTAAGCAGGACGCCATGATACCTTGCTGCAAAAAGGTCCCTGCAGACCACCATCACTCATCATCAAAGAATTGAGCAAGGACACTACAAACCTACGGCACAATTTACAAGAGCCAAAACCCGCACCGTTCGTTTCGCCGCTCATCCTCCCTCCTATCCCTCCGCCCGTCCGAGCCCCTGTTACTGACACCACGCCTCTCCCTCTCCCTGCTCCGACTCCTCGACCTCCTTCTGGTGTCAACTCTTTGAGGTCTCTCCTCCCCCCTCCTCTGACGGTCTTCTGACCTTCCTTCCCTATGAGAACCTCTGTCACTCTCTCTTTTATCAGCACCAGACCTGCCAGACTTTCCTTCTTCTTTCCTTTCTTTCTTCCGTCTCTCTGCAATGCGCCTCTCCCGGGCCCTGTCCTCCTCATCGCTACCTCCATGACTGGGACTCCTTTCCCTCCGACTCTCATGTTTTCTCTCAACAGGGCCCTCAGGGGAACTCCTGAATATCCTAGGAGACGCACTATCCTGCCGCCTTCGGTGATCTTCTCCCTCCGAATCAGGACTCCTTCCCCTGCGAATAGACCGCTTCACACCCCTTTCTTCCTCAGAGTCACTATCATGACCCCTTTTTCTCTCACCATCAT
Source organism: Klebsormidium nitens (assembly GCA_000708835.1). Classification (NCBI taxonomy): domain Eukaryota; kingdom Viridiplantae; phylum Streptophyta; class Klebsormidiophyceae; order Klebsormidiales; family Klebsormidiaceae; genus Klebsormidium; species Klebsormidium nitens. The sequence goes on along the minus strand of DF237835.1, from coordinate 998 downwards.
CCCGTCTGCTGCGCCTCCCGCTCAACTTATCTGCAATGCTCCGCACCACTCTTGCGCTCTCATGTGCATTCCTTTTTGCTGACCACACAGCATCATCCTCATTCCGCTGCTTCTCAGCATTTTCGATTTCAGAGCTGAAGTCAGCCCCCGCTTTTTTGAATGCAATAGGAGCTGCAGGAGAATCCGGGCCGCCTGCATCGAATCCACCCCCGCCGCCGAACCCCAACCCCTGCTTGAACCGCGCGGCCCCTAGGCCCTGTCGACTGAGGGACTCATATAGAGCAGCTGCTTTCTCTTCTTCCATTTTGCATGAGCTGAAAATTGCTTCTTGAAAGCGCTCTAAGAACATTATTACGTACTCCCTTGCAAAATTGCGCCTTCAGGGATGCAAGGATGTGGCGCCGCCTCGATCACACTGAACAAATTCAATGATTGCGGAGCGGCCGTGCCGCCGGCTGGCAGCCGCCACGCTCCCGAAAGCGCCGCGCGGCGACCCCAAGAGCAAATAAGAACCGTTCGATGCGACGATCGACGGCCTTCAAGCCCTCGCCATTTGGCTAAGCCTGGCTTGCACCAAAGGGATCCCTTAGCATTTGTGCTATAGCAAAGCTGAGCTGACGCGGACAAGTGACTCCGGGGCTCAAATGCAGATCGCTTGCATTTGTTCAAGTCACAAATTTCCTAGGTTGTTCACAGCTTTCCAGCTTTGAGCGCCCTATCGTTTGTTTACAGCCCCTGTCACCAGCGATTGCGAGCGTTTGCGAGCAGCGAGTAGAGAGAGAGAGTTGTTAGCGAGCACCGACAGCGTGTTCTCTCCGTCTCCCCGCGTGGCCTCTTGCCATGGCGGGCCTCTTCTCTACTCTCACACTTTTGAGGTGTGCAGCGCCGTCGTGAGGGGCGCTGTCTATGGCGGCCTGACCCCCCTCGTCACTGTGACGGTTGGACAGGGTCACACGCTGCCTGTCTACTTCACATGTGCGGAAACCATGCGAAGCTTC
>DF237836.1:0-25606 GCA_000708835.1 Klebsormidium nitens | reverse complement strand
TCCAAGGAGTGCCATGGGTTACTACGTTTTCTGCATGACTACGACTACACGAGCATGTTAGGATGGATTGCTAGGATTCGACACGATAGTTTTCATTTCGAGCGTATCGTTTGCGCATCATCATAGGATCCGAGGTATTATCGACACGACCCGTAGCATCACGACACTTCTTAGTCTCGTGTGTTACTTATAGTTAAGTTAGCATGAAAATTGCATGCAGCAGTTCGGATGATCCATCATCCGTCTGCGAGACAGCTCTTGCTCACTGCACCGTGAGTCTGAGCTGCCGCACTTTTATCATCACGTCAGTACATGATGTAATTCAATGTTTACACTGACTCATGGCTGCCAGCTTAATCGCGCGTCAGCCGAAACATATGAGACAAAAGTGAAACGATATCGATCCTGCCATCCGGCGCCGCGAGCCACACCAACATCGAATTAAATATCTAATGTAAGTTGTCAGTGTATCAGCTCTTGCAAGGCATGCGTTGCAGGCATACGTACGCACATGGTGATTATAAAAGCTAGAGCTGAAGACCTTGAAGGGCTTCGCATATAGTCAAGTGAGATTCGTTGGACATGGCAACGGATTTCGAGGGCCAGTGGCATTTCAATCACTTCGACTACACAAACGAACCCAGATGCCAATCTACGCGTATCGGTGTATGCATGCACATGATGGGCGCAAGATCTGGTTTCTAGCTCGACGTTTGGCCCACACAAAGTTGGCTTTCGCGTCATGCGGCCGGGCCATGTTGGGTAATATGCATCATGTGAGTTCGATGCTTCGTGCCCGCTTTTTACAGGCAGGACTTGCGTAATAGTGCATGATATTGCAGCTCCCCACGTAAAATAGCATTAGACGGTAGCAACTACTGCTTCCTGTAGTTGCAGCAGTCATTCCCCCGTGCAAGTTTTCCTGCACTTATCTCAACAACCCCCGTGCAACAACCCCCGTGCAACAACCTCTCTCATGAAGCAGGGGCCCACAGCAGTTGCTGGACGTCTGACATTCTCTGACGACGTGGCGACTCACGGTCAAATCCGTGACAGGTGCAAGCTGAACAAGCTTCTTATCCACTCAGACCCGCCTCAAGACATGCCTACGGAATTATTCATTCTCAACTCTGACTGGGTTGAAAAACGGATAGACGGATCTTGAGCAGCTGCTTCCTGGCCCCTTTAATTGCGAGCAAAATATCCTGTTGTTCGCTGAGAGGATGTCCCTCATTTGCACGGTAAAATAGTCCCCTCATGTCGAAGAACTCCTTTCTCCTGTTTAATTAGTCGCATTTTGCAAGGCCCTGCCACTGCTCTCGACTGACTTTAGATTTGAAACAACTTGATAAAAGTACTGCCCTATGATCATGGACTCAACGCGTGGCTTTATAGGGGCCGGGCCAGGTGTTCTTCGGCGAAAAGTCGCAATCACTCGTGATCAGATCATAGGTGCGCTTCGTTTTCCTTGAGTGCCGTCATCATCTCAAAGGACTGCAGATCATATGTAAGTTTGAGAAGAAAGCGGGAAGAAGATTCACCTCTAGTCTTCAAGAGAGGGACGACAAACGAGCTGGTGATCTTCTTCGATGTGATCATCGTCGAGGTGACTTGCTAGCTAGCAGAGGACTCGGTTACACAGTCACACCTTTCGTTGCAATCTGTATGTTATGGAAGAAGGGCTCTGTGCAATCACTTCCTCGTTGCAAAGGGTACATATTTGCAGAAAACTGGGACCAACGTCAAGACTGTTTCGTGAATCATCTTCTGGCCGGTGCCAGCTTGAGACGCTGCGCTCCTTGTTGTGCTGACTCAACGGAAGTTTTTCGACTGAGTTCATAATCAAAAGTCTGTGCAATAACCGGATCAACGGGTTTGCAGCGGCGCAGAAGTAACTGTGTTGCTGCATAAACGAATTTGCAGCCGTTGCAGTGTTCAAGGCAGGGCAACCACGCCGAGTCACCTGCTTCGATCTCCGTCCCCCTTGATCTCCTCGTGCGCACGAGACTTCCGTTCATCAAGGTCAGTCCATCAGAAAAGTAAGCACGAAGGCCAGCTGCACCCTAAAAACACGGTACGTCAAAAAAATAGACGATGTGCCGTTTGACAATTGGTTATACGCTTTGAACGTCGGTGCAAGTGAGGGAGCTGACCCCAGGGCTGACGCGAACCAGTCCGCGAGATTGGGCCAACCAGGCGCGTACGCATCGTTCAGCTTCATAGAAATGTGGGCTGCCTAGCTTGCCTTCTCACAGTGCGGTAGCACCACACACTGGTGGAGAGTCAACTTGCCGTAGTCCCTCAGGACGATTGCAAGTAGGAGACGGACTTCGAGATGAAACAACGAACAAAGAAACTGGTTGTTGAACTGGGGCCAGTCTTAATCAGTCGGCCTTTTATATTGCAGCTTCAGCTAGATATATATCAAGCTGAGTCCCCTTGCCAGAAAACAAGAAACTAAGCCAGAGCCTTCCGATCGGGGCCGCAAACGAATTTGTGGCAGGTTTGCTTAGATATTAGCATTCTAGCATATCAGCATAGTAGGTTTTTCTTGACTTCGACTGCGTGCAGTCTGCACTTGGAAAGAATCGTACATGGTCAATGCTGTGCGAAAGTACTAGGGCAAAAGTCAACAAATTGCAGGTTGAGCTACCCGATTCTCGACCTGATTGATCAGCTGGGGCCAAATCACTTATGAAAATGAGTATATGCATATCGAATCTGCTGCTAATATAACCTACAGAAGGCCTATCCTGGGCCCGGAGGTTGCCAGAGTTGCCCGCGACGTTGCGCAACTTTCCGCGATTCTGCGCGACTTTACGCAACTGCTCCGCGACTTTGTTTCGCGAACTTTGCGACCTTCACCGCGACTTTATCAATCTTTGAAAAGCATAAGTTTGAAGCAACATTTATGTTTATATGCTTGCAGTGCTCCGCGACGTTCCGCGACTTTTCGCGACTTTCCGCGACTTTCATCCGCGACCTTCACCGCGACTCTGCGACCTCCGGGTCCAGGATAGGCTACAGGCTCCTAGCAGGATTTCAAGGGGATTCCAAACGCCGCGCTGCCGGCGCGCTGCCGCCCTCGCGTGCGCCTTAGTATTGAGCTACCAACGATACCAATAGCTGCTGATCTGCCAATCTGTGGAGGATCTGAAACGCTCCACGTATCAATTGGCAATTTCGAAGATACGCTGAGAAACTCCGGCCTTGCCAGCGGTGTTCTGCCCGACGGTCAATCATCTGGATGCTCGATGACGACAGTAGCTGTCTCGGTGGGGAAGATAGGGAACTCCCTCAACTTCCAAAGTTGGCTCGTTGGCATGCTCTGATTGGTCGGATGTGGGCGAAGGAGCCAGCGTGGCAGTTCCTTCACCATTAACGGGGCTGCCACCGTTACCAATCAAGTTCAATGGAGCCCACACTTCAGCCCGGACATCATGGCACATGGACTCGGAGTGCATGTCCTCGCACAGCGCTTTGGTTGCAAATCCACAACACCTGATCTTATCTATTCCTGCGTGCGCATTTTCCAGTTTGATCAGCTTCTCAGACGTAAGCGAAGGGTTGACGGAAGAGTTCTTCAAGTTGTGAGTCAGTTTTCTTGTTCATTCATCACTCCCGTGGGTAGAATTTCATTCAAGTGAGCTGGCAGCTTTGACGGAGCCAATCTGAGAGATCTCTTGCACTTGTTCCTGTGGAGAGCGCTGGAGCAGGATGTTTGTGCTGGCATCGTGTCAGGAAAACATCCGCATTGTGCCACAGGACCTGCATAAAGAACAGCTGCAAGCAATCACGGACGAGATAGAAAAGACCTATTTTGACAAGGTGAGACAGAGACACTCTGGAACTCATTCACTTTCTAGGTTGAGTCGAGGGATTTTCCTCAAGTGCGGTGCTGGGATCAGGGGTCTTGCAGGGCAGGGGCGACTTTTGCTCGTTAGTTTCATTGTAGAAAAAGCCAGCTTCTGGCCTTTCTAGAGCCCAAAATCCCACGCTAGGACACAAAAATTGCAAAGAGTGGAACATTGTGCCATGCGGCGCCGTTGCCGTTCACGGAGTCATATAGCGATACCTTTTCATGATGTCAGATTGGTGCAACAAGGAATGCAATGTTGCTCAATTAGTGCCTCACAAAAGGTCACAGTCTTGCAACAAGTGGCTCAAGAGAGTAACTGGAAGGGGCACTTTCACATCACCCCCTCTCACCTCGCGCTTATAGTCGAAGAAGGAGGCATAATCAATTGTCACTGCAAATCCTGCCTTGCGTGCATCTGCAAAGTTCAATGAAGGCGCACCTCATCACGTTGGCCTTTGGCGTCCACTGCAAGCAGCAACTCAAAAAGCTGACCTCAAAAGCTGCAAATGTGCTCAAAAGCTGACCTCCAAAGCTGACCTCCGAGCTGACCTGCTTGCGCCGCCTTCTCAGGTAATCCCGGAAGTGGGTCTCGTCATCACCCTTTACGACATCTCCTCCATTGAGGGGGGAGAAGTTTATGCAGGCGACGGCGCCCCCCGCTTCTCTGTGAGTTCCCCTCACCCCCTAAGAAGCCCCCGCAAATGCAGCCTAAGCAGATTGGGCTTGTGCTTAGATGGCCACTGTTTTTCAACGTCAATGCTTTTGCGCAAGGATTGTGCCCAACCATTGGTAGAGAAATGGACTTCCCGGTCTTCCTAGCTGTAGATTCTTGGGTGTCAACAATGCTAAGGCATTCGCAAAAGCGCATCCTGTTGTCAGGTGGAGAGAGAAGCTAATTTTCGATGAGCCAAAGCGTTGTGATGTATAGCAGGTTTCCCTGTCTCTGGCACAGTCCAGCTCTGCGTAAGGTCTCGCTAAGCCCAAACATCTGCAGCAGTGAGAAACAGCATATCCAGACACTGATTGCAAACGTGCTTGCGAGTGATATCTGTTATCTTCATGAGCAGTTCAAAAGCTGGACGAAATCCGATTTGAAACTATTGTGACAGGTACACATTTGGGTTCTTGGGACGGGGATCTGAAAAGTGGCTCGAAGTGGTCACAGAAGTCTCCAGCGACTCGGTCAAAGAAGTGGTTCGAAAGTGGACAAAGTTTCACTGTGAAAGCAGTCACTCGAAGCACTTTCAAAGCAGTAACAGTGACGGTTGCAGGGTTGGTTTAAGTCCGACTATCTTTCTCAATGACGACCGACTCACTCAACAAGTTAATGAGGGGACAAATTGGATTTTGCCAGGTGTCATTCCGGCTGGTGGTTTTCCGGCCGTTTGTGGGCGAAGTCCTCGTCGGAAAGTTACTCGACTCTGACGCGAGCGGGCTGAAAGGTGAGGTCAACCAGAACGTCCGTTGGACCAGATTGTGTCTGTCAAACCGAACTGTTTCGCTTAAGTTGAAGAAGCAGCTTTGCATGTTGCAATTTCGTAACGCATATGTCTGAGACTATCGTGTGCTTATATGCAACTCTCGCTGCATCAGCTGCCACTAGACTTTGCTTGAAGGCTTCGCTTGCTGCTTTCGGCGGAATGCAGAGCCTTCTCTAGTCCCCTAAAAGCTGCGATTGCGCTTCCCCTGTTGGTTCGCGTTTTGTGGCTGTCATCAGTCAGCGTCAGTTTTGGGACTATGTCAACGTTGTTCGCCAGGCTGCGACCAGGTTTCTCAGCATAAGATCCAGGATCGCGTCTTCTTCACCGGTATCAGGATCTCGAGTTTGATGGAGAAGACTCTGTCAAAAGAGGGCGTCAACATTTAGAGACCTTTTGTGGGCCTCACTCGTCAAAGAGCTTCTTCAGGTTCTCGAAAAGAAGATTAGTACTTTGTGTCAAACTGATTTTGCAAAGACTCTTAAAGACTCGTTGGATCAGCCAGGTAACTTTCAATCGAACAGAACGAGCGTTTGCTCTTTCAACGTCAACGACTTTTGTCGCCTCTCCTACTGGATTGCTGGAACCCAGAATTGGATTCAGAAAATATCATCATCGACCTGATTCCCTGCTCATGCAATCTGCACATGGGCCGCGCGATTGAGCTCTTCTGAAACCTGAAACCGTAAAAACCTAAAATCCTAAAACCCTGATATCCTGAAATCCTTAAAACCTTCGGTTCGTACAGTCTCGCTGGGCTTCTTCGACGACATCCACGTTCCGGAGCATCTGCTCCAAGAGCCGTCCGTCTTGTGAGTCGCCTGACCGGAAAAAATATTACCTTCTCTCAGCACGTTGCTTCTGCTCTCATCCCCAATAATCTGGGTCTTTGAAAACAGTGTGGAAAAGCCACTCTCTCCGTTCTTCGAAGAAAAGTAAACAGAGATACGATACACCAGGGAATCTTTCTTCGTTGGCAGACGGAGACCCTTTCGTTCTGCGCCACGTGAGTCAATTGAAGCGTGCTGACGTCATGCTCAGGGACGCCGGGAGCTCTCTGACGTCGTGCTTGCGTCATCTGTGCAGCGACGACACCGAGGGGCTGTGGGTTTGGAAGTACAATGACAACGACATGTTCATGGACAAGGAAGAGGAGGTGAGGCGTTCGAAGGGCTAGAACTCTCAGGGTTTTGAATTCTTTGGTTCCGGGGATTAGGTTACTTTTCACGCATGATGGCCGACACTTAACGGCACGGCTACTGTTCAGCAAGACCACGCGGCTTTCAGGGATAGTAAACGATTGCACAGAATTCATAGCCACTTAAGCGTAAGAAAAGCACAAACCTGTTGTCGGTGGGTCGCCGCCGCGCATCATTGGGTACGGACGATTGTCCCTCGAAATTTTGTGAGTTGAGCCCTTAGGTGGCACTTCCGACGGGACAGGTGGTCGTCTGCGCGGATCTCAAATCACGCAAGGAAGTTTTAGCGCATTCGGAACCCTATCGCTTAGGGTCTGGTTTGACGCGACATTGGCTTTACAAAACCCGCGGAGCAAGGTTATTGGCATGTTACTTCGACGGGACATAGAAATCTTACTATTCTATTCAAGGACGTTGGCTTCACGACTGCCTCCCCTGCTCCATCCATTTTGCGTTGCGCCCTGCTAGTACCCGAAACTAGTGCTCCAATCCGCCACCTGACAATTGCGCCTGTGTTAATGACGAGATCCACCGCTGTCTGCAGGTGCGCTTCAAGGTGTCCTCGGTAAAGTTCCCCCCGCTGCCCCCCGAGAACGACGGCACCGTCAAAGTCTTTTCGCCCATGGAGATCACGGTAAGCGCGCCGTCTCTGCATGTCTTCTAAGGAGGAGCAGCCCTTCTCAAAGAGGGCTGGCGCGCAGAAAATTGGCCGCAGCTCATTGCCACGGTAGGATACTTCACAAGAGCGTTCTGAAGGTCCTTTTTGAGGAATGATCCTAAGGACGACGGAAATTTTAAAGACGACCATTTTTTTGCGGAAAACAATCTTGGATTATGCTACTGTTGCCTCCGCGGTTTGCTCCCGTCTGAAAGCGGGAGGTGTCGTCAAAAGCCCGCTCCTTTGGAGGTCTACTGCGAATTCTGGGATTTTTGCAACACTCAGTACGGTCTTAGCTTTTGGGTGTTGACCTTTTTCTGGATGAAATGCTGTTGAGGAAGTTTCATTGCGTACTCAGGCCTGGCGCTGTTTGGCGTATGCAGGGCGATATCAACGCTGACGGTTTGGGCCTCGTCTCCTGGTGGTCATAGACCTGATGAATCGCATGCCTGACCCCTCCAAATAACGAAGGTCCAGGAGTGCAACCTTGGCCCGGATTGACACATTGACACCTCGCTTTCCTGAGAATAGTTCATAAGCCCGCGGGCCTCGGTACGTTGCACGTCGACGCAACTCTAGTTCGTTTTCATACCTGGACTGGCACGGACATTGGCGGCCTCGGCTGAGGTTAGATTTGATTTGAAGGTGACGGTCGGAGCTGAACCTCTTACATGCTAGTGCCGAGCTAACTGGGAAAACCGTTCCAATACCAGCTGCGAGGCTGGCGCCGCGGCGGCAGGTATGCATACCAGAGGATAGTGGCCGCGCCGCGAGCCTAGCCGATCGTGGCATGCTCAACAGTTGTGGTGCGGCGAAAATGCGCAGACATAACCATTGGCGGCGCGGATCGGATAAGATGAAGAGGAGGCAAGAACTGAAGTATGCGCGGCCGGCTAATTATATGAGGGATGGTTTGATCGGCTGACTCAATCAGTCAGTGTATATACACTTCAAATAGCTCGATCCACATTAAGGTGCTCATAACATGTGACCGGCCGAAGTTGCACTTTACAATCAAGGTTGCGTCGATCACTACACAATCGGAATATGCAGAGCCTGAAGCACTGGCATCATTGATACTTTGTGCATGCACGACAAATCAACTCGAGGACATGCCTACTCTACACATATATCATGTTGCATGACGTACGGAGATGCGGATGGAGACATAGTGCATCAGTGCGCATATGCTCTTAATCCTGTACACATATGTGGCGACAGTCATTATTGCATGGCATGCTCAGCAATCATTTAGCTAGCAAGGAATTGTACGCCGCGCGTTCATGTACTACCGACCATCTGGCAGCGGGCAAAAAGCTGACACAGTGACGGGAAAGATTGGGAATATGATGCATGGCAAGATGGTGCCGTTAGTAGCCGGCGGCTGTCGGTTGCCGCTCCGCGTATCACTATACAAGAAACACATGCACGTGTGCCTCATTCCACTGGCTAGCAAAGGGGTACAGCGTCGTCGTCGAGCAAGGTTGAAGTATACTGACTTAACGAAACCAGGGGGAGCTCTGAGCATGAACAGCTGTAGGCTGGTGCGCAGAGTCAGTAGTTTTGACAACAGTCAATTGAAGACAGCGAAACTTAACATACTCGAAGAACAAAACTGTGCTTTCTAACGAACATCCTCGTCAACATCCTCATCCACTGTTCCAGGATACCCACTATCACAGGCACGCTTTTTCGTTAAGCTCAACAACTCGATTGATTAGGGGCAGTCGCGCCTTGCTATGTTACACTACGAACGACTGCTGGATCGTCCTCAACACTTTTTCATTCGTCGACCACTGCTTGTCGTTTGCGCTGACGACGAAGAGATAGACGGCGTTGTCCTTGGCCGTCGCTACAGCCAAGTTGTGGGTGCCGTTCTTTGCATAAGGGGAGTCCACTGTGTACGAGTAATACTGCACAGAAGCGATTGTGACGGTGTCAACGTACGGCCGACGCACAAGCCACGTGACGGGCAACGCACAAGATGGCACTAACTCCTCGAGAGATACGAGATGCGAATCACGCGGGCACAGGTTTTGACGATCGAACAGCCAGTGGTCCCGCCGTGCAGATTTCGAATATTATTGGATGCCTATGTTGCAATAAATGAATGGGCGGGGATGCAGCAACCAACTAATGTTCAGTGCTTCCGCTGCCTGGTCCCTACATGGATTTATGAGTACGTGTGTAGAGGCAGAACAAAAAGGAGATTTAAGGAGACGCAATGGACTCACGGTCCTGCTCCCGTCCTTTTTGCTGTTGACTTCGACAATCTCCTCGGGCTCAATCGAGTTTCCTGGAAGAAAACGATGATTGGAGGTTTTAGCAACGAAGGCAGTGGTGCCACTCGTAAGAAAGAAAGTCAATTTTTGAACACGAGACGTTTGATGTGAGATGAGGCTTTCAAGAGGTACCGTGTTTAGATTCACGCCACACCAGCTTCTCCACCTACGACTTCCCAGGTGCAACCCCGAACAAGCAGATTGTGGGCAGGTTATCAAAACGGGTTATTGAAAGGCGGGTTATTTAAAGGCGGGTTATTAAAAGGCGGGTTATCAAGAGGCGGGTTATTAAAACCGGGCACACTATCCTGGAGGTGCTTCGGCAACACGAGTTGTTGAGATCCTGAGCAACAGGAAGCAGGTTCTCAGAGACCTATGCAGTCTGCAGATGATTGATGTACTACAAAGTCAGTGAGATGGGTAAATGACAGCGAGCTGGCAACTGACGTAGATGTCAACAGCCCGACGATTTAACTCCGAAGAAAGGGTTTGGGTAAAGAGCTTGAGCCTTTGATCCGTTGCTCAGAGGGGAGGTCGAGATGCTGCATGCAGACAGATAACCCCTTGAGGAATCTCTACCGTCACAAATGCTTGCCCACTCAAAATACAGTTAGAATCCCTCCGACAGTGGTAATTGGAGGAACCAATCATCTCATGGTCTTAGCTTTTGACAACCTTTCGCGTGGAAGAAACATACAACCTCATCCCAAGTGACAGTTCTAATCCATTCAAAACATCCTGGGATGAATCAGTGGGTCTGTGTAGTTTGTGGAGACGGATTGTGTTCCCAGCACTTGTGAACGAAGGAAACTCATGGAACAAAGAAAAAGGCGCACCAGTGACAAACTGCCCAAGGGAGTTGATGATGTCATCAGCAGACCCGATGCTCTCAATGCTGGCGCCAGGCACGTTCGTCAGCCTCACAAGAGGGCTGATGATGACCTGGATTGCGCCCTGCTTCGGGCTCTCGAACTTTGCCTCTACCCACGGCTCTGCACCACAGTGGGGGTGGATTAAGGTGTTGACCTCTGAAAGGGTCGTCACACTTGGTTGCAAATCGGAACTTACATTGCCTATACAGAGAGGTGCTCCGGTGTGAAATGCGCGCTGCGGGAAAGTTGGCAGCTGAGATATCAGGTTCACGAGTCGCTGTGAAGAAACAGATGAACCGCAGGGCTGTTGACCTCGAACTTTTTCACTTCAAGCTGGATTGAGGACTGTTTGGGACCAAGAAAGAGACAACCCTTGCTCCGATACGTTCACACCCTTCTTCTTCAGAGTCTGCTAGTGCTGAAAGTTGGAGAAAGTAAGCAGCCAAGCATCACGTAATCCAGGACGAAGCTGCAACTTGAACTCTCAAAGCTTACCTGCATTACTCCCGCGCCCATAAAATGCTTAAACTTTACTGGATAGATTGTCAAGGGCGCCACAAGACCTTTCATTTTGGGCTTAATTGAAAGCCAGGACTTACCTGCACACTTTGGTTGGCAGTAGTTCCCGCTAAGAATGTTTGCAACCCTGGCTTCTTTCCAGGATGGGGGGATCCAGAACTGGTAGGGAGACAGATTCCCGGCCCTCAAGGCTGGCGTCTGATTGGGGGTGGGCTTGAAGATCACATACGACGGGTCTGGGGCGGCAGGGTAGAGAGCGCCAACCTACAGGAAAAGTTCAAACATTACTAACAACAATATGAAAGTAGGAAAATATAGAGGTTTTAAAGAGTCTGAAATCCGAGGATTTAAAAATCAATTGATGCATCAAGCAACGGTCCAGACTGACGGATTCAGGGGGTGAGGAACTCGAACGACTTACTGGTGACTTCTATTGCTTTCTTCTATTGGTATGGATAAGAAGAAGGTATCAGGTTATTCACCAGGTTATTCAATCAACACTTAACCACCCAAATGCCAACTAGAAAACACAGCATTGACTCTTTGTTATCAAAAAGATGCATCCGACGTGGTGCTCAAAAGTTGATTGAAAGCCGGCAGCTCATATCGCGGACATGACCTGCATTGCTTCTTCAAATCATTCAAGAATCAAGCCACTCTTTCAAACGTTTGCTGAATGAGCAGTTGCTGAATGTGCAACATGCGGATGAGGAACCTTGAGCAGAAAGGACCTGAAGCGAAGACCGCCAGCCCCTGTAAAACCTGCATTCATTCTGCAAAAAAACGATGCTACTCTATAGCTCAATAGAAGGGGTTTGGAGGACCAGTCTCTGCACTAAGAGTGCACCTCGGTCGCCTAGAAACTTACCTCCAACTCCCTTGCATTTGCTTCCCCAGTTTTTTGCACCGACGATGCCAGCGCTGCTCCTAAAACCCCCAGACAAGCGGCTCTTCGACTGACACGCCCTTCATCAGAAACAGGATCTGGGACTTGACACCTTGTTGCTGCAGCAGTGTGGCGCTCAGGTTTTGAAACAAATCCAGATGGTTGCTTCCGAATGGCCTCGGAACCTCTTCCTGCAAAGAGACTCCGAGCAGAATGCAAGGCTGCCGCCTCATCACGGCCCGCAGCATTGAAAGTCTTGCAAGGGCAGGCTGCTAAGCCTGCAGAGTTCAGCAGCAACGAGCAGGTGGCGGAAGCCATTGTCAACGTTTGAGCAAGCGACACGTCGTCTCCACAGGGATGAGAAGAAGCTCTGGCTTCTTTCGTCTGAAGTGCGATTTTGCAGAAAGCTTTTGCAACGCTATAGGGTTTTATTGAGCCGAATGACAGCGCCCTTATGGCGCTCTTCGGCTGATCATGGATTACGGTACCGGTACATGTGTGTTCGTAGGTCTCCTTTAAAAGTCATTGCCAACAACCGTGAGCCGGTCTCTCGACGCTGTTTGCTTGCATCTCCTCATATGTGTCCCCCGTATTAAACGGATATGTGGCTTATCCGGTCAGGATTTACATCCCAAGTCCAGCTTCGCAAGGCAGGGCACCTGGCACAACTTTTCACCACTTCCAAACACTTCACTGTCTTCAGTCTTCACAGCAAGTGAAAGCTAGGTTGTATCAGGAGCATTTGAGCGCACCACCTGAAGGAAAGTCTAGGCCTCACAGTTTAGGGGTGAGGAAATTGGGCTGGTTCAATTAAGCCAAGCATCTTCTTAGTGTTGAGTTGTGCGGTGGATCGTGCAATACATTAAGATGCGAAGACCTTAATGCAATCAGAGCTACCGCAAGCGCAGCCGGCTTTTGCCCGATTGCATACATATAAAGGTAGATGCGAAGCCACAGACAGCTTCTTGCCAGTCGAGGGTTTCAGAGCTCACTGAACCTCTGGGGGGGACATGGCAGAGAAGCTGCCTAGTGCATGGAGCGTAGACGCCAATCTGAGCAGCAAGCTTGAAACTGCCACTTGCGACCTTCAGGTGAGATTTTTACCATTTTTTGAAAGCCGACGTTGCGCCTTGCGTACATTCCCAGCTTGCATGTTGCTCAAGGTGACTGGAGTAATGAGGCTTTCACCTCTGGAAAGTTTTTTCTTTCACTTGGACAAGACACTGCAAACTTTGGCAAGGTACTTAGCGAGTGCACACGAGTTTGAGTTTATTTTTTGAACAGAAATCTCTTCTCTCAGGTTATCTATAGGGGCTCTGGCAAAAGTGACGCTGAGGCCGCTGCGGTGAAGGCAAACCGGCCTGTTCCAACCAGTGTGCCAATCTTCTACTATGAAGTGCGAGTCATCAGCAAGGGGAGGGATGGGTGAGTCTTAAGAAGGGATCTATTTCATCAATCATTCTGAATTCATTTGCACCATGCTCTTTCTCTGAAGCAGTGGTGTAACTGAACCAGCCTTATTTTGGTGGTGTGACTGATTCAAGGTGGTATTTCTAAGTCAAACCTTTGCAATGCTTTTAGAGCGTAGCAGTGGTCTCAAATTATACCTCTTGTTGATCCCAGACATTCTGAACCTCAAGTTGGTACTACCAAACCATCCCTTGTCCAAAGTGCAGCAGCAGCAGCAGTGGTGATTTGCGACATGGAAGCATTGATATGGATTGTTACAAACCCCGCTGATACTTGTATGTATGCTGAGAAGCTCTGTTGTATCTTCTTCATCAGATACATCGGCATCGGGTTTTGCGCGGACCGGGTGCTGATGTCACGCCTCCCAGGTGCGCTTTAGACCAAGTCTTCTCCATTATCCTTCCGACTAAAGGTGGAATGTCAAAATCATTGACATCATGTCATATCCAACCTCCTCGAAGCCACCTTGCCTTTTCCTGAATGTTGGCACCTGATTGCACTGAGGAATCTGCAGTGGTGGAATCTGAGCCAAGCAAAACAGTCAAGCCACAACTTGGATGTAAAGCAGAGTCATTCTACGACATAGCTTGATAAAGACTACTGTTTCTGTTGTTGTGCTTGTCCTCCCTCACGAGAAGGCCAGCTTGAAGAGTGTTGATCAACATATTGCATTATGCACCCTCAGTTGACCATACGATTCCGACTTCTGACTTGACTTGCTATGTATATCTCCAGGATGGGAGCTTCATTCATACGGGTGAGTTACGCCTTCGAACTTCATTTGCCTGTTCACGCCCCACCATATGTTCTGAATTGGTGATTGGAGGAGATGTATCCTTCCTGTCTAACCAATTCACCGGGTGTATCCAGCATCATATGACGTTTTAGAAGGGGGTCTCCTAAGTTTTTTTCTGTCGCCCGCTCAGCTGCACCACCCTTCCATGTAGCCAAGTAAAGTTCGGAGCTTTCAGCCGCTTCCGTGTGTTGATCCTTCTCCGTGAAGTTCTTACAACACCTGGCTAGGAAGCCACACTCAGTTGAGTCAAAGGGACTGCTCGTATGGATTCCTGACGTCCTTTTCAGGTATCATGGCGATGACGGGTGCTCGTTCCGGGGGTGCTCGCGGGGCACCATTTACGGGCCCACGTTTTCGACAGGGGACGTCATTGGAGCATGTTACAATCAGGTCAGGTTTAACCCTGAGTCTCCATAGCTTGGGATTCATCATCTCCTCTGACTTTCTTCCTGTTGGCGAGCTTTTTGTATGTCAGATGCAGAAGGTCGAAGATAGAACCTTGCAGCTTGCCTGACTTCCCAGTACCGAGGGTTCGGTTTTGTTTTTGAGATCCCTCCGCAACGATTGCTCAGATGAATCTCGAAGACACCAGATGAAAAGATACTCTTGAGACTACGACTGTTCATACGATGATGGAGTCCCTTTGCGTACGTAAGAAAGCCATTAGGACCCAGTTAGATGGACGAAGCGAATTTAGCTTCCGTTTGCTCTGGACCGTCGATGCTGGGGACACCAATCGATGCCAGGGTCCAGAAGGCGATCCGGCACATAATTTCCCGTTCAATCAGTATGTCGGCCCCTGATCGAGTTGTCCATTGGAGCTCCTTATCTTGACATGGTTCTGCGATGTCATCGTGCAGCTGGAGCATTACATCATGTACACGAAAAACGGGGTCAGCCTTGGAATCGCATTTCCAGGCGTCAACGGTGAGCCGACAAACGGTCCTCTGCTCAGTGTACGTTGTGACAGCGAGTTTCGAAAATCTCAAAAGATTGAGTTTTCGACGATGCAAAGCTCCTACAGATTCGGCGACGAACAAACTTTTAAGGGGAATCAAAATACATCTGGTCAAGGGGCTGACTCCGGAACCCCCGCAGGTAGGTTGTCCGTCTTTCGACAGCTCGTTACGCCCTCTTGGTATGACATCAAATTCATCGTTCGTTCGCATAACGAGTGTTATGCAAATTCAAATTGCGACACTTCAATTCTACGCCGAGATGCTAGGTCCTGCAAGCAAAAACTGACCTGCAAGCAAAACTGGCCACCGATTTGCGCATCATTCTATCGCTCAACATCACAGCCGTATTTCGGCCCCGTGCAGAGTTACTGTATCCGACAGTCGGCCTGCGAACTCCTGGGGAGAAAGTGGAGGCCAACTTCGGGACGAAGCCGTTCGTGTTCGACATAGATAGCTTTGTTCAGGTACAGCCCTCTTCACCAGCGCTTAACCATCGGCTCTCCGTCCTGGTCGATGCAGGGCGGAAGCGCCAGGAGCTCTTGTTCGTGAACCAGAAACACCCCACCTATTGTCGTATCTCCTTATCAGGGATCTGTTCCTTGCTTGATGAAGCGACCCATATCCCGCTCTCTCGAGCACTTGCTGAAAGTAGCCGCCAGATTGGAAAGCTTTTGAATTGGGTTACTGAGTCCGAGTTTTGGTTGACTATTCAGATGCGATGCACGGCCGATCTCGGGCCTCAGCATAATTCCCGAAAAGAGTTGGAAATGCCCGGTTTTGCCAGTTCTGAGCACTAACCTTTTTTCGCAACAGGAGCAAAAGCGGACAGTGCTAGCGACGATTCAGTCAACCCCGATTCCGGACTGTGACGTCGTGCGGCGGCTCGTGCTGTCGTACCTGACGCACCATTGCTACTGCGGAACGGCGGCGGCGCTTGCGCGGGATCTCGAGAAGGGCGGCCTCCAGGGGGATCGACTAGATAGTATGCTGCGGAGAAAACGTGAGCGCCCGATCGGAGTGTGGAGGTATTTGCTGCTCTGGAACTAGCGGCGACTTGCAAGTATCTGTACTGCTCCAAAGTCGTTCAACGTGCAGAGAGAAGAAAGAGCATGGCCATTTTCCAGTGCGGTGCATTGATAGAAAGGGTTTTCCTGCAAGGACGTATAGACAGGGGAGTTCAACATGCCGCAAGAGGAAGAATAAGTAAGAGAACAACGATTCGTTTCGCTCTTGGCGGAACGGGTCTTCTGTTGCCTGACCTTTCGACGGGCCTGTTCCTCATTCAAAGTGGCTGGCAGGTCCTCTAGAACTTGAGAACCAAAAACATGGATAAACGGAGCACTTGTTTGATTTTCTGGCGGAGTGGCAGAAATACAGTAGGATGCATTGACGAAGACTTTCCGAGTGGAGTTGTGAACTCGTCAATGTATAATCCCCGGATCGATGAGGCATTCTGACAAACACAGGCAGTTGAATAGTTTGTCTCAGGATCCCATCGTCACAGTTGCGCTTGTTTGTGCAGAGCTTTGTAGTTTAGTGGAGGAGGGGCGGATAGACGAGGTAAGCCAAAGGTTCTCGAACTGGCCGCCTTTCTCGCCTAGAAATTCGCGTAAGCATGATTTCGCCCTTCTTTTTGCGCAGGGAACTAGTTCCCAGAGTTACAGTTTGATTTACGTAGCCCGGAAATATGATGCAGTCCTAAGGGCGTTTTTGCGCAACAAACGGCAGTTAACATCTGGCTCACGTCTGGAGAGTTCCTTTTCACTCGATCGGCCCATTCCTTGGTGACGACCTATTATCCAGCAACCTGGGCCAGGGATATTGCAGAGCTCCTACAGCGGTGAAACATAGGTGGACCCAGAACACTTTTGTCGAAAAGCCTTTTATTGTACGTCAGCATTTCCATTGTGACACCTCGCTAATCCAGTTTCGATCTCCGCTGCAGGCTATCCGATTGAGTCAGGAGGCGACGCCGATGCTCTTCTCCGCTTTTCCGGAGGTGCTGTTCTCCTTGAAGTGCCAAAAGTTCGTAGAGATGGTGAGACCTGTACAATCTTTCTACATGTTTTGTTTGTTACGAGTACCTTTTAAGGAGATCTACGGTCTATATATCTAATGCGCTTCTCTGCGGTCTGATTTTCGGGCCCCTACTTGTATTCGTCAAAAGAGCGAAGGCTGGACGCTTCAGCAACTGAAATCTGAAGGAAGATCAAAGTCGATATGTGGAGGCCAAGATCGGTTCATTAGAAGTCCCTTATCCGACACTTGAAACGGGTTTTTCGGGGGCACGTGCATTGGACAACCACGCTCCGACCGAACCCATTGAGACGGTTGAGATGAATCTGCTGAAAATCTTCTTCCTCATACGACTTGAACATGACCGTTTTGGCGCGACAACGCATTCTGAGACCCTGTTCGCCTGTCTGACGTTTGTTTGATGCAAAAAGCGCGAAGCTCATGTACCGGCGATCATTGATCGAAGTCCCAGCTTTGAGTGTGTGTTTGCGAAAATGGGTGCGTCATTTGTCAGGAGCTGTGTGATTCATGGATAATGGCGCACGGGTCGTATGGTTGTCGATCGCAGGATTGCGCGAGCGGTGGCAATCAGGCGTAGCTGCGCAGACTTTTGATCTTTACATAGAGACTTTGGCCTCCTAAGAACGAAAGCAGTCACGAAAAGGTGAAAGAAAAGGTGGTCGTGCAATCTCTTAGTTTTCAAGCGGAATCTCGTGTGCCAACCTTTACTCCAAACCCTCAGTTGGCGAGTAGTTTCCTTTCTACGACAAAGGAACAGAGGACAATAAAAGGGATAACAGTGTTTTTAGCGTCTATATTTCATGCCGACCTTGTGATTGGGACCGTGACTGTCAGGTCCGCGCGGGCAATGACGAGGCGACGATGGCGTACGGCCGCAGCGAGCTATGCGGCGGCGAGCAGCCAGGGGGGGCGACCGAAGCAGTGCAAGAAGTGGTTGGACTGCTCGCCTACCCCGACCCCCAGGCGAGCCCCCTGTCTTACCTGCTGGAGCAGGGGCGACGGAAGGCCGTCTCGGAAGAGCTCAACGTCGCCTTGAAAGGTGAGAACTGACTCTGCAGGGAAGGATTTCGAGTATTTGGGCAAGAAAAGGTGAGGAACGAGGGGGTGGTGTTGAGGGTTTGCTTCAAGGAACGCTTCTACAGTAACCGCGTCATCAGACAGGGACGGGATGGACGTTTATAGGTAGATACTCCCTTGGAGTGAGCGGCTCTTTCCATCTTGCAATCTGGTCGATTTCCATCTTGCAACTGAGTTGCCTCATCGGCACTGTCCCATGGACCCAGGAAACGAAAAAATGTTCTATTTCCTCACTCGGTCAGGTCGAGTCAAAAAGTTCATGGGAAAGCTGGGAGCGTGCGGTACCTTTAGCTTCAAGTACTCCTGACTCGATAAAATAGCTCGCTCAAGAAGAGAGCGTTGCAGAGCTGGTTTCGCAGTTGGGCTTTCCCGCACTTGCTTTGTGAGATATGCGAGAATCGGGGAGAAACGTACGTGTCCGGGATGCCATTTTGATATCGATCAGGATGGCTCACGATTGGAGTGCCGATTGTCTCCTCTTCTCACCACGGTCTTCAACCGGCTTTGCAGCATTGCAAGGGGAGCCCAGCCGGCCTCCGTTGACGGTAAGTTTCGTGAAATGTTCCGTTGATATAAGATCTTGTTTCCACATTACTTCATTGATGTGTAATTCCACGCACCATGTTCTAGGCTACCAGACTTTCAGAGTATTTTGGCATAGAATACCACACCGATAAAACTTGATGCCGACCATCAATCCCCGTGACTCTCGCGAGACTCCAAAGCATCCTTAGTTTAGTTGAATTTTCATGGCAACCCGTTCGTACAGTCTCAATGATACCGAGTGAAGAAACGGACGCAAGTCTATGTTTTGTGATGGTCAGGCCCAGCTGTACCATGTTTCACGGCTTCACCGCATGACTCAATCAGTGTTCTTTCGGGTATGTGCAGACACTCTACTGCCAAGCGGCAGCCGTCCATAAGGAGTTGGCCTCTACCGTCGGTCGAGCAGCCAGGCTGGTGAGTACACTAGGCTGGGACGTGTCTTTTGCCACTTCTCTGTACCTGAGCTTTTATTGCAGGGTTCATAAGGCGGTGCGAAGCGGTGGTTCTTTGGCAGAACAGTTGCAAGCAAAATTTTTGCATGGGATCTGTGGTTTATTTGACAAGGCTTAAGTGCATTTGTAATTGATTTCAATACTTTGCGGATACAGGTTGATCTTGACTCCGACATGCTCGGCATCCGAGGGGAATCAGCCTAGGTAATTTCGGGAGGTCATATCTAGTGATTGTCGCAAAAGCACAGCTCTCAAGCAAAGAATTAGACATGTACAATACTTGGTGGATCAAGCAGGTTTCTGATGACGATGTGGTTTGCCCCTTCTTAGGCTAGTGTCATTGATGAGCGGTAGATGCGCGCGTTTGGCATAAGTAGGGAGTTGGGACTCCTCAGGTATGGTCAAGGAACTTGGAGTAACGGCAGCCGAGCTCGGCGTGTCACATTTACATGGTCGTGTGGCGCCATTGCAGAGGATTTAAAGCAGTCATGAAGAACGATCCTAACGTTGATTCTCGTCATTTATGCGTGAACCGATTGATCATTCAAACATACTGTCTGTCGTAGTCGAATCAAGCGGCTCAGCTCCAACAATCAGCCACCTAATCGTTTGGGATTGTGTCACTCTGGCCATTGCATGCAGCAGATTATTGCCGGGGCGGCCATGAAAACTGCTTTAGACTTTTCTAATTTTGAGACACGCGCATGCCAGAGTCAATCATGCAGAAACCGCACTTTGCAGTCATGCAGTCTGGCCAACCGCCTTGGTACGTCCCTTGAATAAAGTCATGCAACAAGGCTGTGCCCTGCGCTTCATGCTGATATACAAACCAACCCTTTAAACCCTTTCCGCACCCTTTCCGCTGGAAGAGGGCTTATTATCATGGCTCTTGCAGGCACCAAGTACGAATGCGTGCACAACGGAAAGAGAGACGTATGCAATACGGTACGAAGGGCAGAGCCGGAAGTTTGCAACGATGCTGCGGTGCTATACGGTGCTCGAAGTTTTGTTCATATGTTCTCAAAATGCTCAAATGCGGCCGGCAGCCGGCGCCCACGGCCGGCAGCCTCCGGGAAGTGCGGCCGCCGCGCCCGCGACTGATGTACAGCTCTGGCAACCCCCTGCGCGCGCAGACAGCCGCGCAGCTTACCGTATGTACACGGGAGACTCGCGGAGTCGGTCCAACGACAGCCCTACCTCGAGTCTGAGATGTCTCAG
The DNA here is from genome assembly GCA_000708835.1 of Klebsormidium nitens. Taxonomy (NCBI): domain Eukaryota; kingdom Viridiplantae; phylum Streptophyta; class Klebsormidiophyceae; order Klebsormidiales; family Klebsormidiaceae; genus Klebsormidium; species Klebsormidium nitens. Next base: position 5,298 of record DF237836.1, on the reverse strand, counting down.
TCTCTCAGAGTCTCATCATTTTGGGCGCACAAGTGATACGCATGCTGATTTGGAGGCCTATGCAGCATCCATCTTTAGAAGAGGCTAGGAGCAATTCTTATGTGAACGAGTTTCGGTTCATCTTAGCACAAAGAAGCTGCGAATTGTTGGCGCGTGCAAGCAGAACGGAGCTTGCACGAGCAGTTGGGACAGCTGCACTGGAACTTTGACGTCTGATGTGGGGTGAGTTGCCTCCCTTCTCCTTCTTTTGCAATTCTCTCATGTGCAGATTGCTACAAACATCGCTGAAAAACCACTTTGTCGTGCATTACTCGGGTCACACCTTGGTCTACTTTGGTTAGCAATTAGACACGTCGTTTGAAGCTGTGTGATGGAGAGCTGTACGTGTCAATTGTGGTGGACTCCTCTGTGCAGTCCAACTGAAAAGTCTGCTCTCTTATCTGGAGCAGAACCAGAAAGTCTGCGACAGCACCTCATGTCTACAATTTGATTGTCACTATGCATCAAGTTGCACAGGACTGGCGCAGCCTGGCTAATGTAGCTCGATTGCCTGTTCCTTCTCATTTGAAAAGTGACCCGGCAGTTGTTAGTAGAGTCGTGTGTTTCCAGCACCAGTAACGTGCATTGCCGTGCCAATCTTGCGTGAGTGTGCTTGCACACTTCTTACAAGATTTGAAGTCTCTGTAAAAGTGACCATTTGGAATCAGTACATATGAACAACTTTTTAGCCAGGGGCAGCTTCTCTCCTACCTGGTAGCATCCACACAAATCTGACCAAACTTCAGTCCACGGGTTGCCTCATACCTGTATACGCACTGTTGTTAGTAGGAAATCTAGTTTCCTCAGAATGCCTATTTCAGGGACTTTCGCACCGTTCTTACAACTTTCCAAGGTTAAGAAAAGTAGGTTGCAGCGAGGCCACCACCACCTACATCAACCACACCTTCTTTTCAGTTATTATGTCACATTCTCCGTTTCTCCACACAATCTCTTTAGATTCTCTTGGTACCGTTGCTTCAATTACTTGCTTTCTATAATCACCTTCAAAGACCAGCTTCCCTGCTCGGCAAAAGTTTTCGTTCAACTCCTTTCAAACATTCGTCGCACGCACAATGTTCAGGTTGAACACATTTTGAGACCATCTCTGGGCCTTGGGACATGGACGTTGTCCTGGATGTTGGCCAATGGGAAGCAGAGGAGCGACCTCATGAGCACGAGTTTGGGAGGAGGTCGAGCAGCAGTGGCAGCAGGCGCGTGAGTAGAGAGTACCGACGGCCTACCATTGAAGAGGTGCGGCGCTGCGTCCTGAGCTATCAACAGTTTAACCAACCTTGGTGGACCGAGTTCGAGACAGGGCTTGACAATCCGCAGGATTAAGATCTCTTCACTCTCCTTGTGTGGTCTAGGAAAAAACCACTGTTGCTTTTCGTCCTGTTCTGTCAATAGGTTTAAAAGTTTGTAAAAGAGGCGATTAGCTCAAGTACCAAACAGATGGCAGCCGCGCGTACTTGAGTGTGCTCGTTCTTTTCATATGCGACCTGCTTTGTCATCTTGACTTCCAAGTCCTTTTGAGGCAAATACTCAAGCTCTACAACTGAGTTTACTCCCTGCGCAGTGGACCTGACTTGTCACTTTGTCCTGGTACCTGTGAATCCGCATTTTTCGTTTGGAAATTGACGGCCTTCAACTCCGCTTGCTGCACCTTGAATTGCCCAACTCGCGAGCAGTGTACGCAGCTTGAAAGCGATGTTTTGACGCAACTTAATGCTCTTCTGCTGCTTGCTATTTCTCATTCTTCAGCACCTTCAAGGGTCCCGTTTGGGGGACTCCCCTAGAACATGCAGAGTTACAAATGATTGCATGACGATTACAAGAGGAATTTGACTATCTCACAAAGTCCCGGACGTCCGCAGGTCGCACTTCCCCGCAGCGCGGACGTGCGCCTCGTCGCGCGCCACCGCGACGTGTACGAGCCGTGCGACGACAGCTTTGCGCTCGTGGACGCGCTCATGGCGGACCAGGCACACCTGCGCGAGCTGGACCCGAAACTGTGCGTTGAGGTGAGTTGCAGTTTGATTTGGTATCATTGTCTTTTTTCTGCAGTCCTGTTGTCTGTTGTTCGTGTAATTCCCGAATGTCAATGATCTGGCAACCTGCGAGCTGGAACCCATACCACTTGTGATGAGGTGAGTCGCAGCTTGACTAGATCTTCCGTTCGTCCTGATAAGGTCTAAATCTTTCTTTTGTGATCTGTTTCAATGTTAAAAATCGGACCCCACGGGCTGAACCCGGAACTGGGCGTTGAGGTGAGGCGCAGCTGATATATCTCGGCCTCGCCCTGGTCTTGGTGACTATACTGATGGGCCTTCCTTGTTGGACACCCACGACCGGACCCAGATCTGTGAGTTGAGGTCAGCTCCTGCTCGATCGTCATCGATCTCTCCCCCCCTAGTTGCGCAATTTACCCGTATCTGTCGATACCTCGCAAGGTACCTCGCTTCTTCTGGTCCCGACTCAATTCTCTTGACACCCGCAGGAAGTCCATGTTTGCAGGAAAGGACACTCCTCATTCTCCTTCTTTCCTTCCTTCTGTTTTTTCAAGTATCGCTCTGGCATTCTGTGCAGCGAATTTGGTGAAGTTCGTCAGCGGCATGCGCTGCAGACTTGATTGGTAGCACGGTCCACTCGTCTCTCTCACGCCTCTTCGGCGTGGAAAATGTGCGACGGGTGGAGTTTGCAGGGGTACCTCTGGGGCGGTGCAGTGCGTGCTTTTGAGTCAATTAAGCACGCTCTAGAAGCGAGGCATGATACTTCTACCCCCTCGTTCGAAAGTCCTTCCCAACGACTAGCTGTCTACGCCGTGCAGCAAACGGGCCTACAAAGATGCAAGGGTAGTATTTCCGTTTTCGCACATACTGAAGTCTCGGGAGTGCCGATCAGTACAAGAATGTGAGCGTTGAGTAGACTTCTGGGGCATCGGATTGTCTTAAGTTATTAAGTCGACTTCATGACATTGGAAATTTGGACTCTGGCAACCCAAACGTAACGCTCCTTACTCTGATGCCCTGAAGTGTTACGTCGTCCAGGTCGGCTCCGGGAGCGGTTTCGTCATCACGTCGCTGGCGCTCATGATCGGCGACCAAGGCAGCACGCGCTTCCTCGCGACCGACCTCAACCCGACCGCAGCGGAGGCCACGCGAGAAACGCTCGCAGCGCATGGCGTCGAGGCGGAGACGGTGGTGACGGATCTGTTGGACGGACTGGAGAAGCACTTGGAAAAGAGTGTCGATGTGCTTTTGTTTAACCCGCCGTACGTTCCAACCGAAGAAGAAGACGTTGGGGGGCCCGGGGCGATGGCTGCATGGGCTGGGGGCGACCGTGGTAGGACTGTCATAGATAGGTTTCTGCCCCTGGTTGACGGGTTGTTGTCGCCCGACGGGTGGTTGTATATGGTAACGCTCACGACGAATGATCCGCAGGAGATTTGCCGCATCATGAAGAAGCAGGGCTTTGCGTCGCGGATCGTGATACAGCGGCAGACAGAGGAGGAGAGTCTGCAGGTCATCAAGTTTTGGAGGGACCCGGCAGAGAGCGAGAAGTCAAAAGAGGAAAGGACGTTTGGGAGTCTGTCACTGAAACGTTTGGCTTTCTGGCGGTCCTGACGGTGCTTCCTCGCCGACGAGGAGCGCCTGAGCTGCCCGTGTATATTGAGAGTTTCGAATTCCGGATTTGTTGGGATGTTGCTTTGGTTGCCCGGGACTTTATAGAGGTGTGTACAGATTCTCGACATTGGCACCGTCCTCCAAGCAGGGATTGCAGAAGTCAGTCCCTTTGAATAAGCTTACAGCCCATCGTCAATGGTGGTCGCAGCTCCCTAAGCTTTTACGTTACGCCTTGAAACAAGCTACATATAGATCGATCCCTCATTTGAGAAATAATGAGTCGTTTGTTTGGAGTCACAAGTACCTCGGTGTGATCCTTGTCAACCGTCCCGGCGATTGGGTGATCATGGTACGGTGGGCGGCGTACTAACGTGTTGCATCATGGCATGAGCGGGCCACCTACAACATTGCCAGCCTGGCGGGCTTGCGACACTAAACTGCGAGATCCTATTCAATTCAATGATTTTGCACAGCGGCATTGAATCGTCCTGGTAGAGCATTAGATTCCTGAGAAGCCGCCCTCTAGTTGCAAGTGTAATCGCCATCCTGCCAGCCAATGCAAATGGAGAGTTAAGCTCGCGCGCATGCACATGTGCAACTGGCACCGCCGTAGCATATTCATGTACAATTAAGATCCATAATCGATTTTGCATGGCCGGCGGCCCGGCGCACTTTACCAACCGTCATCAGCCGCCAGTCTAACCAGTACTTACATGCAAGCTGTGAATCGATCATCGCACACGTACATGGTCCGACACTAGCTCACTAGCATGCGCATCTGCAACACGTCCGACCGATTGTATGGCCCGAGCAGAGCTATACAGGTTGTGCATGTTATGACCGTCATGCATGAAGAACCTTCAGCGCAATGTGGTTGGGTACTTGATTGAAGTCCGGGGCGATCGATCAGAAGAGGCCGCTAAGATGGAAGTTGCAAGGGTTCAATCTCTCGGATTGTGCCAGGTCTACATGTACCATCTTGCGATGATGGTGGACTTCAGCGATTGGATCGATCGAGGAATTTACCAGTGTGCATGATCGATATAGCTCAGCGGCTATTGAGCACCAGCACTTTAGCGGGTCCCCTGAGATTATGGTGCTGCCAACTCGCTTCGCTGCATCTACTACTTAATCGATTGGGCACATGCTGGCGGGCAATCGACATCAAATCATATCATGCACATGGCAAACGAGTTTCACTATATGGTACAGGTTCTTGCTTCTTAATAATCTTATGAATGGCAGTCACTCGTTCGTACGTGCTCTTCGGCTTAAGCCGCACAGAGTTAACTTGGAGACACATCTCACCGGAGGTTTCAAACTCCCGATGGGCCAGCTTATAATGGACAAAGTACGGTACACAACTCACTAGCATGCAAAAGGTTGGGGACTTTGGAGTTTCAGTGTTTCCTCTCAATCGACCGATATCTATCTCAAAGCACGTGCCCCACAAACTGGTGACCTCTTTAAATCTAGAATTGGCTCTCAAGTCGACCATGAGAAAGTCGGTAGGTCATTCGTACACTCTCCGCTGGTCATGCACTAGCAGTCCCAGTCCCTACATCGTTTGAATTGGTCACAAATTCTCATGTATTGCGTTACAGTCTCTTCAGAAGAAGCTTCTCAACCAGCTTAC
>DF237837.1:8128-25551 GCA_000708835.1 Klebsormidium nitens | reverse complement strand
TACCGCAGTAGACGTGCAGCCGCCGCAGCTTGCCAGCATGAGCCGTGACTGTAAAGTGCACACATGGAGCATAGCGTATGCCGCTGCGCTGTGCAGTGTGCAGGCTCCATCTGCTCGACGGTACGGTCCCAGCTTTATTGGAGCCCATTATTGGAGCCTGATCGTCGGACGGTCGTCTCTCCATTGGCCATATGTACCGGTACTAGTGAATGGTCGGAAATTTTATAGAATCCCAGGCTCAGCCAATCACAGTGCCCAAGATAGATTTCTTGTAAATTGTCTAGCTGTTGAGCGTCCGATCAACTGCTTGTTTGACGGTGGGATGCGGCACGAGAGCACACCCCCGGCCCGCTCGGTGCTCAGTCTTCCTGCGTCGTGCACGTGTACGAGAGTGTCACTTTATCATTGATTACCGGAGGGAGGCGGAATCTGGGGTAGATGATGATTGCCTCCGGTTTGGTTATCCTTAGAGGAGGGGGTTCACATTGCACAAGCGTGGTTTCTACGACGTGAACGTTCGATGGGAAATTCGATGTTGGTCCTGCAATCAGTGATTGACTGCTTGCCAGTTCGCTATTCGTTTCCGGATTCCAGCTCTAAGCATGCAGCGCATTTCGACGCGCCATCTGGTCAAGGATCTCAAACTGAGTTTGCTGGAAGGCGAACTGATTCTGTAAGGAATCTTTCTTGGAAAGATGCTTTTTCAGCCAATAGGAAGGCGGCATCAACTTTGGAGAGGGATTTGCCTCCTGAGGCCTTGCTTTTACAAACTCATTGCCAAAGCTGTAGCTGGAGTTTGGTCTAGAATTCTGACAACGAGGCCTTCATTGCTCTCAATGAAAGGGAAAGGCATATTTTCAAGCAACAGCCTGGAGATTCCTCCTGAATCCCACACAGCAAGCTTCTCCATCGGCTGCATGCCCCTGCCGTGCTGTCCAGTTGCACCGCCCCTGCAAGCAGTGAAAGCAGCATATTTTCGTCTCCTGAGCCTTCACTCCGCGGCCTCCATAAATTTACGTTCGGCTACCATTCCGGGAAAACTCTTGAAGTTACTTGGGAGGACGCTGCTCGGGATTGCGGGCGAAGCTAGCTAGCTAGCGTCTCCTGCTCTAGACCTGCGCATTGTGTGTCGGCGCTGCAGGCACCATGGTGAAGTCTCAGGTGTTGGCGGCCCTTGACGGGCAGAAGGTCTCATGGTTTCACTTCAAGGCCATCATCATCGCAGGTATGCACCACTGCTCACAGGTTGGGAAGGAATGCTGAGCGCCTGCCTGCTGCTACTGAGCTTTCAGTAGTGCTGTACCTCCGAGTTGCTGCTTTGCTGGTCGACTTGCAAGACGTTGCTTCTTCCTCAGCACTGGAGTCCTTGACGTCTTCTGTACTGGAGTCCTTGACGAACCCAGTGATGTACTCAGTGATGAACTTACTGAGCCAGTGTCGAAGCTTGTGAATGTTGGCACAGGAAGGCTTCCATTGCTCATCTCTTTTCGCCTTCTGCTGCAGGCATGGGTTTCTTCAACGATTCCTATGATCTATTTACGTGAGTCCCGGTAACACTTTCGCTCGGTAGCACTTTCCTCTTGCCGCGCCAGACGTCTCTGAGCAGTGCAAGTCTGGATCTTGCCAGTGAGATGGTCTGTTCAACCTGCAATCTGCAAAGCTAGTAATCCTTGTCCCTGTGTATAGGTGTGTTACCCTTCTGAGCGAGTCCCATTCTTCCACAGGATTGGTCTTCTGACCAAGCTGATTGGTCGCATCTACTACACCCCACGCTGCCCGCTGAACACAGTCTGCCCCACCTCCTTCTATGGCAAGAAGCCTGGTGCTCTTCCCATCAACCAGAACTCTGCCATCACTGCTGTGGCCCTGTGCGGGACATTGGCTGGCCAGATTTTCTTTGGATGGTAAGCATGGCTCATTCAGCTGCCTCGTCAGGTGTCACAGGATGAGGATTGCTGTACTCTCAAGTGATGACTTTGGCAGAACTAGTGGGGTGGGGTTGTGGAGCAGGTTGTGGAGGGGACAGTATGCAGTGCATGTCCGACCTTCTCATGATGAGAAGAGAAAGGTAGACCCTGACGCACAGGGTTATTCTCTGTCGTCCATGTTGTGAAAGTTACAAACCGTGTGTCATCCTTATGATGAAACTCTGTTAAAATGAGGGAACTGGGTCACCGTCAGTTACCGCTAATTGCGAATGCTGAGACTGTGAGCATTCTGGGCCAGCCGCATGAGCTTTTTTGTCTGAAGTTGAGTTGTTTGTCTTCCAGGTTGGGCGACAAGATTGGCCGGAAGACTGCCTATGGTGTTACTCTGATCACCATGGTTGTCTTTGGAGTAGGCCAGGCCATGTCTTTTGGGACCACGCCTCTTGCGGTCGTGACAACTCTGTGCATCTGCCGGTTCATGTTGGGAGTGGGTATTGGCGGTGACTACCCCCTGTCTGCTGTCATCATGTCCGAGTATGCCAACAAGTGAGTGCTGTGCTAATGTAACTCATGTGGATTCAGAAATTAGAAATGCAAGGGGCATCTGCTAGTGCCCTTCCCAAGCGAATTGCAAGTCTGTAGTCGTTACGGTGTCCTGACCCTTGGTTCTTAGAGCTATGTGTCAAAAGCTGCCCTGCCACTTAAAATCTCTCGTAGACTACGTTTCTGTGTCAATCTTGGTTGCATGAGATTGTTCAAGGAAGCAATCTACTCTTGCTTGCTTTTATACCGAATAACCAAGTGTTTTCTGTGCCACATGTGAACTTTTTCAGCCCTTTTCTATTACAGGGCAACCCGCGGTGCCTTTGTGGCTGCTGTGTTCAGCATGCAGGGGATTGGTATTCTGGTTGGTGCTGCCATCACCCTGGCTGTGGCCGGTGGCCTGAGGCACAGCCACCCGCGCGCCCCCTTCAGCGTGGATCCCTACGGCTCCATTGGTCTGCCCGCCTCTGACTTCGCCTGGCGTCTGGTCTTGGCCCTGGGTGCCGTCCCCGCTGCTCTCACCTTCTACTACCGCCTCCAGCTGCCCGAGACCGCTCGCTACACCTCCATTGTTGCTGGGGTGGGTTACTTGTTCTCTGTACTTACATCGCTTGTTTTCCCAGCAACTTGAAAATATAGGGTTCTGGTTTTTTGACGTCCATGCGCGCCTAGTAGTGTGACTGCAAGTCCATGCGCGCCCGATAGTGACTGCAATTGCCGATCAACGAGTCCGTTCTCCAGGGTTCGTAAGCTTTCTTCAAGAATTCTTACGATTCTCAAGGTTGTTTGAGGTAACGCAAGCAAAGCTTGCGAGCAAAGCTTGCGAACTTTTCTAAAAATTTGAGGAATCGTAACCAGCTTTGCTTGCGAAACATTGTCTTTGACCTGACCTGGTTTTTTCCCACCAGAAAGCTGGACTCTGACACTCCCGCTTTTGTGCAGGATGCTGCCGGCACTGCTGCCAACATGGCCAGGGTTTTGGAGACTGACTTCACGGCTGAGGATGCTGCCATCGAGGGAGGTGCCAAGCTGCAGGGTGCATACGACCCCGCCGCTGTGGAGACTTACACTTTTGCGCAGGGCTGGGGCATGCCCAGGCACGTGCCCCCCTCCCAGCAGAACTGGGGCTGGTTCCTCAAGTGGCACGGCTGGCACGTGAGTATGAGGGGGATCCCTTCAATTGATTCTTCCCAAACTCCTTGACGGAGTCGAGGCGTTGAAGCACCTGCAGTCTTGTACGAAATCTAGCGCGGATGATTATATAATTCTGCTGTCATGCGAGCTTTTGGGATGAAAAAGACAGGGTTTTTTCCCCACGGTTGTTGTCGTCAGTGCTCCAGGGGGAGAAGGATGCGCAGGGCGTATTGTTCCGTCCTACTGACGTTCTTGTGTCGCATCAGTTGATCGGCACGACCTCGACCTGGTTCTTCCTGGACATCGCGTTCTACAGCCAGAACCTGTTCCAGTCCAACGTCTTCTCCATCATCGGCTGGGTGCCCAAGAACACCACCATGTCCGCCCTTACCGAGGCCTACAAACTCGCGCGCGCCCAGGTCAGCGCGCCTGGTGTAACTAGACCGAGGGACTCATTAGCGCAGCACGTCCGCCCTGTGTGCAGCTGATCGGCACGACCTCGACCTGGTTCTTCTTGGACATCGCGTTCTACAGCCAGAACTTCTTCCAGTCCAATGTGTTTCCCATCATTGGCTGGGTGCCCAAGAACACCACCATGTCCGGCCTCACTGAAGCGTACAAGCTCGCGCGCGCTCAAGTATCATCGTGCCTGCACTGCTAGTGACATCTGTTGGCAATCCGATGCGGCCTGTGCGGGCCCGATCGGATCATCAATCAGAGTGGTCTGTCATTGCCAGTGAAGTCTGTTGGTAATTCGATGCGGCCTTGAAGGGCCTGATCGAATCATCAATCAGAGCGATCTGTACTCTGTAAACTTCGAAGGAGGTTCTGAGTTGTTTTGAGGCTTTGTAGGACGTAGCCAAGTCTGCGCTCAACCAAGTCTCACACATCTCAGAGCCTCTGATTGGATTCACCTGATTCCGAAGACTCAGTACTCTATTGTGTTTTGCGCAGGCCCTGGTCGCTCTCTGGTCCACCGTCCCCGGGTACTACTTCACCGTCTTCACGGTGGACATCATCGGGCGGTGGTGGATCCAGGTCGGCGGCTTCTTCATGATGACGCTCTTCATGGGCATCCTGGCTGGCGACTACAACAACCTCAAGACCAAGAAGGGCCCCTTCGTCGCGCTCTACTCGCTCTGCTTCTTCTTCGCCAACTGGGGCCCCAACGCCACCACCTTCATCGTCCCCGCCGAGATCTTCCCCGCCAAGTGAGGGCCCATTGCAAGCGCCTCGGAAAAACTTAGAGACGGAAAACGAAGTCTTAAAACGTGAAAACGAAACTGAGAGACGATCCTTCCTGTAATTGAAGCGCTATCGAAGCACCATTGAAGCAACAGGTTGTCCATGACGTTGCAGAGGACTTTCACTTACACTCGGGAATCAGGACGTGACGAACCTCGTCTGAGCGCTTCGTATTCCAGCGCTCCGAGAGTTTGTTTTGAGCCCTTGTTTTGACCTTTCTTTATTGTCTGCCAGGTTCCGGTCGACTGCCCACGGTATCTCTGCTGCCTGCGGCAAGGCTGGTGCCATTGTGGGCGCCTTCGGTTTCCTGTACGCCTCCCAGGACAAGAACCCCGCCGTCTCCGCTCCCTACCCCGCTGGTGAGAAGCCGCGACCTGTCCAAGTGACACCTCTCTCCCTTCTTGGTCAGAATGTTTCACACGGCAAAGAATGGGGGAATTGTTTACTCATCCGTTGGGATTGCCTCCTGTCTGCCGCAGTGATCGTCGACAGTTATCTGATTGAGGACTTGCCGTGAGTTCTTACGTCGTGAGTTATCTCTCCCGCAGGTATTGGGCTCCAGAACGCCCTGATCGTGCTCACTGTTGCCAACTTCATGGGGCTAATCTGCACCATCGTCTTCGTGCCCGAATCCAAAGGCATGTCATTGGAGGATTTCGAAGGAGAGGTACGGCTCTTCAGAACAACCGCTGTGCCGAATGCTGGCTGTCTCTCTCTGCTGAGAGGAGACTACGTTCTTCTTGGAATGACTTGAATTCTTAGTGGTATTGTGCAAACAACGTGCTTTTTGTACAATACGACTGCTGTACTGCGGTTCGTTGGCATCCGTGCCAAACAACTTCCTCAAACCGTGACCTTGATTGTAAAGAAATATCAGTTGCTCTTAAATTTCTTAACAGTGTCCATCTGCTCGTGCAGGTCGATGTGAAGCCCGCCAAGTTAAACGGAGAGACCAAGGTTTAGATGCTCCCGGAAGTGGTTGCTGTATTTATGTGACATACGAAACAATTGCCGATTAAAGGATTTCGAGGATCTGGGTTGTTGGGCGTTTTTCCGATGTGGAGTAGCAAGCAAAGAGTCATTTAGCAACAAACAATGGCAAAAACTTGCAGGTTTCCGCGTTGACGTGCACTTACTTTCACGTGGATTGTTTCAAGAAAAGGTGCAAACGGCCGAAGTTGCAGTACGGGAGTTTTAGCTGATCAAATTCAAATGGGTCGAAAGTGAAACATACTTGGGTACGGTCAAGCTTAGTCAAAAAACCAAGCACACAAAAGTCGCAATACACTGATGAGTCTTTTACTATATTGTGAATCAATTCTTTCCATTCATTGGTGTTTTTTTGCAAAATCCCCAGCAGATTAAACTTATCATTGGAAATTAAGCGAAGATGTGCATGTGTTCAAGTATCAAGTGTGGCATGCATGGTGGAAACTGCATGCTGAGTCCATGCATAACTACCTACATAATTACGTGTTGACCAAAATAAACATCACGACGCACTGAAAATGAACGCACGTGGGTATGATTGTATTTGCCCTGAACCTCGCGGAGCACGTCCCTTCGTATGATATTAGAATTCAATCTTTGTAGAACAAGTAGCTAGACATGCTTGAATATGTCAGCTCGATATCGAGCGGCAGAATTAATTGGTTCGATTTCCGATTGAATCATACTATCTAGTAGAATCCGATCGACACTGGGCCATGCACGCATTCTAGCTCATGCGACGTTTAATTATAGTACCCCATGTGCATGCATGATCAGGTGGATCATGTGCAGAGTTTTTATATAAAAGCTATCATTACCATGCGCGGCGGCCCGCCGGCACCGCTAACACTGATTGGACACCTACGAATATGGCAATGATCTATGTCCGATCGGATCACTGAACTCATTGACGACTCACATATTCTACTAGCACATCGTATGATCTCATCCTATTATTGGCGGCAGTCCGTTGGATGTCTGCAGTCCATATGCAGATCGAATGATTGCCAGCTAGATTTGCCAACTAGATTTGAGATTCAAAGTACGTAGAAAGGTATTACGTAGGACTCAAAGTCCGGGAACAACTGTGCCCGGTTTGATGGTGCCTTGCTTTTGATGTGACGGTGTGAACTAGCAGCTTGATTTCATGTCATGTCTGATGGTTGCGTGAAGAAGAGGTTCATCGTTTTATTGCGCAAGTAATATCATTCAATGATTCTGACGACGGCAAAGGTTTTGGAATCTTTGGTGCGTGTGGTTCACTAAGCTCCATATGTTACTGCAAACGCTGTTCCCTTGAGCGAGATGCATACCGTATCAACACAGGACTCACAAGCGCTTCAGCTGGCTTGTGGAACCTCTTGTCTCCTGTTTCTAGTTCACGGCATCAACTATGAGTCGGCGTGACTTGATTGGGGCCCACTTCCACCTCTTGTAGTAGACGGCTTGGAGGTACACCAGAGCAATGACAAACATCCACTTGATGCCCATCTGCGGAGGAAAGAGCACGGCTGTCTGCCACCAGGGTGCTACTTGACTTGACACAGTACGGCAAAGTCCGGCAACACGATCAGACAAGACGATTGTAAACCGGTAAGAAGATAGCGAGACCTGCTATTCAGCGCTCCTTCTGTATCCTAAGCGGACCCCCGTGGGCGGCAGAGCAGGGCTTACCAGTTTGCGCTCGTCGTGCTCTGGCTCAGCGGCCCATGCCAGGAAGGTGGTCACGTCCTTCGCCATCTGCACAACACGTCAGCGAGTCAGCACGCGCAAACATATCAACCGGCAACACCACAAGCTCAACCGCTCCACAAACCACATGACATCATCAGATCGCCCCAGCCAGGAGAAACCGAAGTCGTGGACGCCTCAGGTCTTGCAGGGGGCCAAAACTCGTCCACATGAAAACCGTTTTCCAATACCGCCATCGAGTACCAAGAAGCGAATCAAAATCAATGCACCGGAAGCACCCGTCACCCGTCACACCCGTCACACCCGTGCGGCTTCCCAATCAGAACCGCACCTTACTCCGTCTCTCGTTGGCCGGCGCGCCTGCCTCGCCGGGTTCTCACCTGGGACTCGGTGGCGGGGGTGCCGTCGTCGTACTCCACCCCTCCGTCGTTGAGCATCTTGGGCATGGCGATGGCGCCCCCCGGGAAGTACGGGTTGTAGTGCAGCCCCTCGCGCACCTGCACCGCCCAGCGCACCAGCAGAAGGGGTCAGAGCAGGGGATGGCTTGCTGTGGCGCGGAGAGCGGCCCCCTGTGCAACAGCTTTGTTGCAGGCAGCAAGACGGCTGAAAGGATTTCAAGAAGGACGACACCAACTGAGAGGCTAACAAACTCATGAAGTGCGACTTCAGCACAGCTGCTAATGGGCTGAGCACTGGGTGAACAGTGCCTAATGGGGATACTTTTGCAGGTACCAGAATCACAGCTCGGAAGGCATGCCCACAATAAAAAACGACGATTTCCATCAGTTTTTCCTGGCTAACCGTCAGGGATACCATGCGGTAGAGAGCTCGTGACGGCACTCACGTGGACCCCAGCGGGGGGCTCTCTGTAGCCGGTCAGCAGCGCAAAGACGTAGTTCTGTCCGTCGTGACGAGCCTGCAAGCAGAGACAGGCGGTCAGAGGGCGCCAGCGATTAAAAGATGCGGCACAGCAGGCACATGAAAGTAACTGACGCCTGAGGCTTCCGTCCTTGTATTAAAGAACCAACAGATCAAGCGACGAGGGCAATCCAACAAGAATGTGACGCTTCGACATCATCATAGGTCACAAAACTCGCTCAAACCTGCACCCCAAACTATGTCTTTGGAAAAATTAACCACCTACATAAACAAACCAACAAAAGGGCGCAAAGCAGAGCTACGCGCCCGATGTCGAGCAGCATGCGACTATTGTGATTAGCGTTTTCTATTTTATTTTAGCGTTTTCTATTTAATTTTGTCTCCCAACCGAATCAAGACACCGTTTGTGCCACCCCCCCGTTTGGCTCACCTTGGTAATAAGGCTGAGGTCGGGCGGGTAGGCTCCCCCATTGGCGAAGCGCGCGGCCTGCTCGTTGGCGTACGGCTTGGGCAGGTAGTCGGAGGGCTTGCCGGGGCGGCTGAACATCTCGCCCTCGTCGTTGGGCCCGTCCTCCACCTCCACCTCCTCCGCGAGCGCCTTGACCTCGTCCTCCGTGTACGCCACGCCAATCAGGTCGCGGTACGCCACCTGGCTCATGCTGTGGCACGCAGCACACACCTGCTGGTACACCTGGTGCCCGCGCCGGATGCTGCGAGGGGAAAAGTGGGATCCGATAAGGCGGGGTGCCGGAGTTTTATATTACGCATCGAATGAAGATTTAGTAAGGGTTGATTCAACAACCAACATTTCCCGATGCTACTAGATCCTCATCACTATTGAAATATGCTGCGCATGCCACAGCACACGCAATGGACAGTCAGACAGGAGCGCAGGCTTCAGCAATGAGGCGAGCGAGCAACGACCGGTCAGGGCGGGGCAGCATGCCCTAAGTGCTTCAGGTGCAATCGCACTGGGATCAGGTTCATATTTCAGCGACTTTAGACAAGTCAGGGCAAAACGGCAGGGCTCCAAGGTGCCTCAACAATCCTGACCAAGTACTGTCAGGTCCCCTGAGAGGAGGTTGTCCAGGAGATGAGAAGTAAATAGGAGGAAACATATAATATCAGCGCAAATGCAATAACGAAAGCAGAGCGGCATGCAGAGCGATGAGTAGAAACAAGGTGGATTAAGCGGCCTTTTTCTGACGCACAGAAAGGAAGAAGCACAGCCTAGAAAAGATGCATGGTTAGAGGGGCTCAAGAAAAGACAGATCAAAGTCATCACTTCACAGTAAGTGGTCAGCAGACCCCTTGACAAAGGACCTGACACTGACCCTTCGTCAAGCAAAGGTTTTGTGTAAAAACTACCAGAAGCTCTCTTTTCAAAGCCAGGAACATATTAGCTCCACCCCATATCTCTACTGGTTGTCATACAGATGCAAACCCCTCAATGAATCATTGCTTTTCCCTCCAGAGTCATGCATGCTTCTACAGACAACTAAAAAGACAAAGAAACAGAAGAAGACAAAACATCTGTTCCTTCTGTACGTAATCTTGCAGCAAGATGAGGTCCATACTGCAGGGTTGTCTGCAAGCTCACCACTGCTCAACAGAGTTTGCGAAGCAGCGTACTATGGACGATCTTAACCATTTCAAGTGAGGTCTCTACTGGCAAGCCTTGTTGTTGGGAAGCACTTCCATCAAGGCACAAAGGTGCTGACAAATCGCCCGCGGCAACACTGCGCCTCTTGGCACCTGATTGCTGAGTAATCCAGCATCATTCACAAGCGAGAACCTCAGACATAATCAACTGGGCTTGAATGCAGGAGTGCGACGGGCACACCTGGCATGGTCGTATGAGCTGAAGATGCCGTTGTGCGGCCAGGGGTAAGCGGGGGCGTGCAGGCCGTGCTCCGCCTCATCCGCCTGCACGGTGTCCGACAGACCATACAGCGCCACAGCCCCACCGGCAAACAGGGCCACGCCGCGCACCGCCATCTGGACGCGCGTGTCCTGCTGCTGCTGCGCCGTCACCACTGAGGCCGGCAGGAACTGCACACAACAATCGCAGCCTGCTTCAATCGATACACAACAGTGCGGGCCAATCAACGCACAAAAGTGCGAGCAGATGTGAACTCTTTTGCAACCTCACAAGCTGCTGAGGTGCTTTGGAAGAACCGAGCACACAGCCAGACATGCAAAGCTTTGCAGAGCAAGAAGCTGGGCTTGCAAACCACCTGCTCATGGTCAGAAGTTCCCGAGCAGGAATGCAAAACCGCTGTAGATCTTCCAACCGTGGCAATATCAGCCAGGCCTTTTGCAGGACTACTTTTGTCTTCAATGAAGTGATTGTGCAAGCAACAGGTAGTCAGTAATTTGCATCAACCTTGGTGGTGCTTCTTTGCGGCTATGCAAAGTTGGGTTAAATGTCACAACTACTTGTGCACAAGCCAAGATCAACAGTAGCTCTTTTCCTGTGAAACCGCCAATTCTGTGTCAGGGATGCAGCTTGATGTCGTCCGCCTTCCAGATTCATATATGCGACTGTCATATGCTGTTACGCTGACCACGATGAAATGCTCAAAACAACCTCAGATTGTGCCACTCTCTCCCGTTACCCTGATTCCATATCTCCCTTTACCCTGATTCCATTTGAAAAAAATGCTGATCCTTCTTCATGCGCCTCTCAAAGAACACAAGAATGAACTGAAATTATTTCACACGCCACATCCAGCAGATAAAAGGTGTGCTTCATGTGGTTGAGGGCAGAAACAGGAGGTCTCTCTGTATACTGAATAGAAGCAGCAGCACAAGAGACTTTGATAATGTGCATCAACCACACAACCTGGCAAAGCGCGAACTGGTTACCCTACCTGTGCTGCCCTCTGAAAAACTCCATCCTGCACGGGTGCGGTGTTCGAGGAACGCACAAGGCTGCGGGCCGCCAGAGCCACCCGCCCCAACATGCTGGACGCAGCGTTTGCCGTTGGCCTTGATCGCCGCGTCTGCAGAAGGAAAGGGGGATCAAGCGGACACAAAGGGTCCCCCAAGAGCTGGGTTCAGATCGTATCTGGCGCTTGCAATGCAAGCGCGTCAAAGCTCCTCCGAGTCCTCCTCTTGACGTTCTCAGCGCTTTCTGGCAATGGCCGTCTTGCACACTGGCATTTGCACATCGCACGGTTCATCTTGTAGCACGTGGCCATCAAAATAAAACACCTGGGTGCCGAGCAGCAGCTTACCGGTAGTTGAATTAAGGGTGGCGGAAATTGGAACGCCCAGGATGCAATAAGCCGATGACCTTTGTGAGAGGCGTGGGACATTGGCCTGGCGGCCAACGCCCTCCGCGACTGAAATTTTATAAAAGGTAGATGAATATTCAGCGACAATAACACTGAATAAAAGAGGATATATGACAGATTTATGTTATCCTTGTTACCTCAGGCTTTACGCCTGGCGTTTCCAAAATGATGGCGACTCAAGCTAGACCGCAGATTTCACTGACGGGCCATAGCGTCATCCCGCCGTCAATATGCGCGCTAGCATTGCCGTCCGACTGATGCATATAACATACATAAAAGTACGCGAGCAGTGGCGATGTGCGGTGGAGCGCCGCGCGTAGCGATCGAGATTCGTCGGCGAAGTTGGAACTTAGAACTTAAGGTCGGCGAAAATTGTCGAGAGTATTTCGTGTGGTCGACATTCGCTACTCCTTTTTCAGCAGAAGCAAGCTTTGATGCCCCCAGGAATCTGTTCTCTCGCAGTGCTTTTTTTCCGGGTGCCTTGAGAATAGCTCGGGCCATTGCAATTCTGTGTTGCATACAGCACCCTTTCAAAAGCTGGGGACAACGAATTGGCCAAAGCGAGCTGGGTTAGTGGTGGACTTCTGTTTGCCGTTGCGGATGGTCCATTGATGCTGGTTGGTAGAACAGATGGACCAAGAGTTGGACGAGCTGCTGAAGTGGGCAGCGGAGCACGGAGCGCACGACTCTGTTTCTGCACCACTGTTACATCAGGCCGGTCATTTGCCGCGGCAGTCTAGAAGGAACGAACGAAGGAGCTGCCTGGAGACGACATTAGCGGTGGCCACTTTTCCTGAGGCGGGGGGCCGGGGCCTGGCTGCCACGAGGGACCTTACAGCGGGGGAGGCGCTTCTGGCAGTGCCTGAGCAATTGCTCATGACCGCCAAGTCAGCTCGCACGGATGCCATTCTCGGACCCCTGCTCACCAGATCTCCAGGCTTGACTTCGCACCAGGTGTGTTCGTTGGGGGCAGAACAACAGCAACCCTCAGATGCATTTGTTTCTTGCGGAGTCCTTCCAATCCTCTTCTCCAGCATGTGGTGAATTTTTCTGCCTTTATGTTCTTTTGAAAGGGGATCGTGCTTTCAAACATCTCCCCTTCTGAGACGGTCACTTTTTAGTGAACGGCATTTTAAGGATTTTGATTTCCCCCCCCCTTGTCTTTCACCCATGCAGGTCCTGATAGTGCACTTACTGCACGAGGTGGCCAAGGGGGCTGCCTCCTTCTGGCGGCCTTACCTGCTAGCGCTGCCTCGCGTGCACCACACCCTCGCCCACTTCTCCGCCCCTCAGGTCCTCCACCTCCAGTTTCCCCATGCCATGGAGGCCGCCCGGCGGGCCCGCACCGAAGCGCACCGCGATTGGGCTGCAGCCGCCCCTTTGTTGCAGGATTTGGGGCTGCCCCCAAAGTTCCGGCGCTTCAAGGCCTGGCTGTGGGCCGCCGCAACGGTGAGCAGGCGCGAGAGCGGGGCCAGCCATGCAGGACCGCCGGGAGAACACGTTGATGGTGCTGGCTGATGGGGTGCTTTTGTGAATGTTTGAAAACTAACGCTCAGTCTTCAGGGTATTCTCGGCAAATGGTGTTTGCAGGCCCCGGCTGTGCACCTGCAACTTCGGCCGGCCCAGGGGCTCCCCCTGGGGCAGCATGTTTTGTCTGGGCCTCTGCGCATCTCCACCACGGAGTCCCCATTCGGTTTGAGGGGGTCACGTCAAAGCAGAGCTTCTAAACATGTTTCGTTAGTCATTCAAGAGCCGGGAGCCGGACTTCTTTGTTGCCTCTGCCAGGGGCCAACTCCAGTACTTGTTAAGCAGCTCGATGCCCTTAGGTCTCCGTCGCTACCTTTATTTTGACTTCTTCATCTTCGTCATTGAGTACTTACGATGAGGAAGGCTGTCTGTTACCTTCGGTTGACTCTTGATGCAGTCTGTGCTTTCATTTGAGTCTTTGTTTGCACCCAAATTCTGATTTCGATGCTGTGCTCTCCACCACAGTGTCTGTGTCACTCGTCTCTACTACTTTGAACCCATCTCATCAACCTCCGGCTCAAGTGGAAGCTGCACAGCCTTTGATTCTCTGAACAGGTCGTTCAACCACTGGTGCATCCCAGTGTCTTGCGCGTTCTACAGCGCTCAACCACCGCTGGGAAGCAAGGGTTAGCAAGCTGCCTTCGGCATCAAAGCACGGCTGTGGCGCTATGTGCCACGATGCGTACGCCGTCTCCTCGTCTACTTCGATGCCAACAGGAACATTTTGAACGGACGTTTGTCTTTGTACTGCGTCCAGGTCACTTCCCGTTCTGTGGCGATTCCCTTCGATTCTGCGGGCGCGCTTTGTCCCGTGGGCGACTTGTTCAACTACGCTGCGCCGTCCGAGGAGGACCAGACCGCCCGCCTCACAGACGGAGCCTTTGACGCGGAGACCCGCTGCTTCCGCTTCTACGCACGGGAGAACTACAGGACAGGCCAGCAGGTACGCCCAGGACTCTCGTACCCAACTTTTCGCTTGCCTAACTGCCGCTACTTCATCCTCGACCGGTCTTGGCTGGACCTCGTCAGGTCCGTCGAAGGTCGTACCAGAAGCTAAACGGAGGACACGGACAAAGCAGCGAATCAGCCTGCAAGGCGCTTCGATCCGGAGGCATTGCGCGGGGTTGTAAGCGACCCGTCTCATACGCAGGTACTCCTCTGCTATGGCGCGTACCGTAACCTCGACTTGCTGGAGCACTACGGCTTCCTCCTTCCCGACAATCCCAACGACGCGGTCACCATCCTGCTACCAGCCAGCCTCCTTCCGAAAGCGGCTTGTGAGCAGCAACGTTCTCATGTCCATTCCGCAGAGTTGGAGATGCGCTCCGAGTGTCATGTACGGGCAGATGGGCAACCATCCTTTGGTCTCCTGTCTGCCCTGCGGCTGCGAGCAGCGTCAGCCCTCGACAGAAAACGGTATGGACACCTTGCGTCTGCTGGAATGCGGATTTCCGTGGAAGGGGATGTTAGGACGTATGAGTGGTTAGAAAGCGTATGTCAACTGCTTTTGCAAGATTTGCCAACCAGTCTTGAAAGCGACCTTGCTTTACATGATAAAGCCTGGAAGCCCGTGCAAGTGGCTCTTAGCAATCCAGAGCAGCAAGGACCGATAACCCATTGGTGTAAGGAGAACGAAGTATGCGAACGAAAGTTTGATTTTGTAGATGAGTTGATTTCACTCGCCTTTTGTTGGAGGATCGGGCAAAAGCACATTTTGGCACGAGCTAAGTTGCATGCCAGAAGTAGGTTAAAGGAACTGAAATCAAATATTTGAATGCTCGAAGAGACGACTAATCGCTCAACACCTCAATCTGCTATTAAACTGTATATGCCGGCACATTCGAGTTGTCTCTTTTATTCTTTTTCTCGGTCATGCAGCCTTCGTCCATAGGATCATAGGATAGGTTTTTATAGCACATACCGTATGCATGTGATTGTTGGTGTATGTTATCCCTTCGGGACAGAAGACCTCAACCGTGACGGTGGCTAATAAAACTTTTGTCTCATAAGGACGCTTTCGTAAGGAAGCACTTTTTGAAAGGATTGCCTAAGCACTTCTGTATCGTATTGATGCGGTGTACTACGGACCTCTGGTAGGTAGGCATAGGCTAGCCATTGCAAAGCAGAAGAGGACGTACACAAACTCATACATGTATGCCATGAGAACCCTATGGCCAATTTGGCTACGGCGAGAACGAAAAGAGACCATCGTACCCGTACCGACACTTTCATATACGGAGGCACTTTCGTAACAGTGTGAAGTAAGGCACGGCCCTCGAGTGAAGATTGGATGCAACGTCGGGCTGCATCAAACATTGCACAGTTCCATTAGTGCACGTGCCATAGACTCAATGGCGGCGGCGGCCGCCATGGCACACTCAGTAGCTGCATGAGGGCCAAGTTACTGAGAGGCCAATTACCGCCAGGCATTGAATGATGGTAACTTGCGGTTTATTGTGTCGAGGCATTGAATGATACTGATACTGATACTAACTAATAGCTGCGCGGTCCAGCATGCATGATGCATCATGGACGGAATTCTGTTGGCCGCCATACTAGTTGTCACGTGCCATCAGCCTAGAGCTGCGCCAGGCTAGACTCGGACCTCGTAGGTACGTTGCCCACACGCGAGAATGTAAATTCTTTCTCACACATCATAGGCTCACTTCAAGGCGTTGAATTTTGCCCAATAATCAGGCCGCGGCAGTAGGTACGCCCTGATTGTTGCCCGGGGATCAATAACCGGGATGTAGACCGTCCTAGCCTCTGAACAAGCCGAACCTTCAGGGCGGCTTTACTAGCCGGCTTGTCGGGCCGATAGACTCTTCGCTGGGCCGGGTATATATTTGTCGGCATATGCGATATACGTGTGAGCTCCGTCTGGCTTTTGTCGGATCGATGTGACGAACGAAGGCTGTGCCGAGAAGACTGGAAGGTGTTAACATCCTTCTGCCGGCGACACGTCCGACTTTTCCGGGCCCGGCAGAGGGTCAACTGGCCCTGAACCACGATATCAAACGTCGCCGGTGACCCCTCCGTCATCATGGCGAATCGCAAGGAAGTGTACATATTCCTGTACCTACGGTCAGGAGCGTTCAACTTCGACTACCGTATACCTACGGTAGGGCAGTGTAGGCTGTGGGCCCTGGGCAACACGTACCGACTCCCGAGCACACCACTCCGAAAGGTACGTACACCAGTGCTGCACGAGGCGCTCTGTTGATGTTAAAACGGACGTTGTGCTGAGAGAGATAGGTTGCGCTTTCCTGTTTGAAATCCAAAGTGCCATGAGGGAGAAGCTCTCGTCGAGGTCACGAGTAGCTCGTCACAAAGTCCATCGGGGGTTTTGTTACTGTCGGCGGGGGTGGTCACTGCTCTGCACTGGAGGTGTGCCGTATGTTGTCGAGATTGCCTTGCCTAAGGGACTCACCAGCACGCAAGTGGTTTGATGGGCTCTTGAGCAATACTTGCAGAGTTGTGGCCGTACCGACTTGCAGCTGCCAGAGAATTGTCATCCTTGACGGGCTAATTGTTATCGGCTCACCATCTTTGCTCTGAGAGTCCTGCAAAGCAGACGGTAAAGGGGCAGCTGTACGGTTTGTTCAGCCTCCTTGCTGCCGCTGCCGCATAATCAACGCCCAAAGAAATGCAGCGTCTTCGGCGACATTGTCGCCTTGCGCATTTCACGCAACTCGACTTTTCTGACAACCACCTTTCCTGGTACCAAATCCTGTAAACAACTCGTTTGCGGCTTTGGTATATTGCTGACATCTAACGCCTACGTATTCGTGAGCCCAAACCCCGGGTGGCTCATCGTGCGGCCCCCTCTGCGATGCTGCTGCGCTAGCGCTTTGACGTGGGGCCATGGGGTCCTGCTGCTCCAAGCGCCGCGAGCGGGGGGACGGCTACCAGGAGCGCGAGCTCAAGGTGCGCCCCCCCCGGCGCGCGCGCAAGGCGGGCGCGGACACGCAGCACGTGTTGTCAGGGAGCGCCAGGTCGGAGAGTTCGGGGCGGGCGAGCGCGCGCTCGCAGAAGCCGGGCAGCGGCAGCGGGCTTAACGGGCGGCCCGGCGGGGCGGCCTCCTTCTCGTCGCACCATGAGTACGGCGCAGCGGGCGGCAAACCGCGGCTGGGACGGGGGGCGCGGGGGAGGTGGCCGGGGAGCGAGGCGGGGCGCGACGTACGTG
>DF237838.1:0-25450 GCA_000708835.1 Klebsormidium nitens | reverse complement strand
ACAGTGGGCCGGATGCGCAGCTGAATCTCGCCAAAGGTGGGGGCCGAATGCTTTTCTTCTGGGGAGAACCAATGGATATGGAAATCAGAGTTTCTTCTGCAAGGAGAGAGCATCCTTACTCTTCCCAGCTGGTGATGCTGGATTGCAGCTTCGAAGATGGAATTGTCTATGCTGATGGATATAAAACGGAAATTTCGACTTGTGCATGGCCGAGTGACGGCACCTTTCCAAGCACATCCAAGAGCCAGATTCAGAGCACCGGGAAAGGAACGATGTCTTTGTCTGGCTTAGAAGGAGCGCTTTCTGAGAAGAGAGTGAAAAGATTTAGATCGCTTCGTGCATGATGTGGTACCTTCTAGAAAGGGAAGGCTTCCCTCTTCGTTGCATAGGGATTGCACGTGCGACCACTTCGTCTCGAGGACTATTCTAGATTCGTTGCCAGTGCTAGATCCTGGCGAATCTATCCTGCATGCACCTGAACTCGCCTGGGCACGACTGCAATGCAGAGACTCTTCTGGTGTCACCTAAATCTAGTCGCATCGGATGGAACGGATTTTTACCGATACTTATCCAACATCTTCAGTCTAGTTTGATTTTGACTGAAATTTCTCGCTGCTTCCCAAGGAACTCTCAATCTTCTGTCCCATCAAGAGTGATACTATTTAATGCAGAACGTCGTAGCAAATCTTCTTTCGTTTGATCATCTTGTGTTTTGAAGAACACCCTGGAAAAAGGTTCTCGGTGAGTGACTCAAGGTATCGAAACAAACAGCTCAATGTGCAGCGATGAAATACAACGACGTTTCAAAAGCGTTCCGCAACACCGCAATAAGCAACGTCCGAGAGAGGGCTCCTTATCTCTAGATCTGCATCATTGCGTTATCTGCATTCGAAACGTTCGATCACCAAGCAGTTTTCAGACGCAGCTTCCTTTCGACGTCTCATCTACTTCTTTCAATGCGGATCAGGTCGCTCGGAGGGGGGTCAGACAACCGCCCACGAGAGAGGGACCGAGTTCTACAAGGAGATCGGCCACAAAGGCGGAGAAACAGTTTGCGACGAAAAGGGGCGAGAGTTCTACCAAGAGATTGGTCACAAAGGGGGGGAGACGGTTAAGCAGAAACGGGGGCCTGAGTTCTACAGGGAGATCGGTCACAAGGGGGGGGAGGCTGTGAAAGAAAAGTACGGGCCTGAGTTCTACAAGGAAATAGGGCACGAGGGGGGCGAGAAAGTGAAGGAAGAAAAAGGACCGGAGTTCTATCGTGAGATTGGACACAAGGGGGGGCAGAAAGGGGGGGAGACCGTCAAAGAAAAGTACGGTCCGGAATTCTACAAGGAGATTGGTCACAAGGGGGGGGAGACGGTGAAAGAGAAGTACGGTCCCGAATTCTACAGTGAGATCGGTCACAAGGGGGGGGAGAAAGTGAAGGAAGAAAAGGGGCCGGAGTTCTATAGAGAGATCGGTCACAAGGGGGGGGAGGCTGTGAAAGATAAGCACGGGCCAGAATTTTACCACGAGATCGGCCAGAAGGGGGGGGAGAAAGTGAGGGAAGAGAAGGGCCCGGAATTTTATCGCGAGATCGGCCACAAGGGGGGTGAGACAGTCAGAGACGAGAGGGGGCGAGAGTTCTACCAGGAGATCGGTCACAAGGGGGGTGAAAAAGTGAAAGAGGAAAAAGGTCCAGAGTTCTACAAAGAAATCGGTCATAAGGGGGGTGAAAAAGTGAAAGAGGAAAAAGGTCCGGGGTTCTATAGAGAGATTGGACACAAGGGGGGGGAGACGGTGAAAGAAAAGTATGGCCCGGAGTTTTCCCGGGAGATCGGTCACAAAGGGGGGGAGAAAGTGCGAGACGAGAAAGGGCCTGAGTTCTACAGAGAAATCGGTCACAAGGGGGGGGAGAAAGTGCGAGACGAGAGGGGTTCGGAGTTCTACAGGGAGATTGGTCACAAGGGAGGGGAGAAAGTGAAAGAAGAGAAAGGGCCCGAGTTCTACAGAGAGGTTGGCCACAAGGGGGGGGAGAAGGTGCGTGACGAGAGGGGTTCGGAGTTCTACAGCGAGATTGGCAAAAAGGGGGGAGAGAAGGTGAAAGAAGAAAAGGGTCCGGAGTTTTATAGGGAGATCGGTCATAAGGGGGGCGAGAAAGTGCGAGACGAGAAGGGTTCGGAGTTCTACAGAGAGATCGGCCACAAGGGGGGCGAGAAAGTGCAAGACGAGAGGGGTTCGGAGTCCTACAGCGAGATTGGCCGCGAGGGGGGGGCAACAGGTCGATCCGACAACCCGGAAAGACCCCCCGTCAGTCACAAGAGGCCGCACGAAGAGAGCGGCGGTCTCAAGGGGGGGGCGGCGGAATCCGCGGGGGTCAAGCTTCCGTCCTATAGGATCGTCGAAGGGATCAGAGTCGAGAAGGACGTAGACTTCTACAAGGCGGTGGGGTATAAGGAGCCAGCTTTTCCGGAGTCGACCATTCGGATCGTTCCCGATAAGAGCAACGGGGACGTCTGGAAATACAAAGGTGCTGAGAACGAGGAAAGCGCGGGAGTATGAAAGCGGCAGTGGAGATAGGGCGGTTTTGAAGGTGTGATTAGGGGCCCTGTTAACGGGCAGTCGGTTTGGAAGTATGAGGGCGATGTCTAAAGGTTTAGAATTTAGGACCCTGAGTGCCCTGTAATGAATCGGTCAGGTCGTTTTGTTTGATACGGAGCTGATCTGGTGTGAATAAAAGACGAGACATGATCCAGTGGGTGACACGGGCAGTAGGTGGATCTATTTGAAGGTTTAAGCAACGCCCAGGTTTAAGCAAAGCTGACATGATGGTATTCGGACAGTGTCAATGATCGAGTCCAACAAGGACTGGTGTAAAGAACCGGTGAAGCGCGTGGACCAGAAGTAATGTGAATGCGAAAGTAGTGAGCTGCGACCGGTATATGCACCCCGGCCGCCGGCTCATTGCTAGGTTTTTGAGTAATGTGGGCTGAGTCCAGCTTCGCTCAATGTATCTGTATGCATGCATCAGTGAGCAATTATGCTAGCTGACGGCTATGTACATGAGCGAGCAGATCTGAAGTGCATGATATGAACACAACTCTTTTGCATGGCGGCCATGGCTATTTAGTATGACGGCCCGGACTTCCTCCGCGGCGACATGTTAATTGAATATGATCTCCGAAGCTGTCTGACGGCATGGGCTTGTGATTGGACGGTTACGGTACGTGATCGAGCACATGCAGCTGCATGTGCTGGCACTGATTTCAGCGTGACTCGACAACTGCAATGATCAAGAACTCGATTATAAATCGCGGGAAATTAGTGATTGTGGTATAAAAATCTTGTTTCCGGAAGATGCTAGCTGGTTTGATGTGGGAAAGCTAATAAAACCTGTTTTTGGAAGATTCTCAGGCCCAATTGTCCTGGCATGACATGATGCAAGTTGCAACATCTCGTGGTACTAGCTCCGTTTCCTCATATTAGTGTGAAATAACCCATCGTGCCCCGCATGTCAACCAATCAAACCGGACTCCGCTCGCATGCATAAAACTTAGGTGCCAACTAGCGCTAAAAGAAAAAGGCTCAACGTACCTCACTGCATAACACGCAGTTCAGACATGAACTGCGTGCCCCTGCTCAGTAGGACCATTCTGATGACTATGTGAGTGAAAATGCTTGATCAATGTCAGAATCGACAGCGCCCTTAAACACTTCCGCACCTAAGAACCAATTGACAGTGTGGGCGCTAAATGGATTAGCACGTTCCTAACATGGGAAAAGTCAATTCGACGCAGTCTGCAGGAAAGAATGATGGTTGTGGTGTTTCTTGTTTCGAGTGCTTGTCTACGTGGGTCAACGATGCAATGACTCTTCTAGACACACACGCACGCGCCCTTGTGGAAGACGCCGTTATTGGAAGAACTCTACCCTAATCGATTCCACAGTCAGCTACGAAAGGTTTCCAAAGTCGACAGAGACAGCAAACTAGTCAAGCACAGCAGCTACGCAATCTCTAGAATAACTTAGTAGCCTGGTCCTCCCTTTTTTAACTCCACCAGCCACTTTTCAGTTGCTCTAGCACGAACAGTCCGCCTACCAACTGTGATAAATACAGCCGTCTCCCGTCCCTGCAAACCGTCCCAAGCCCATCCCTCGCCTAAAATCTCGGTCTCTGCCAAACCCCACCGTAACCGAAACTCTCCAACTCCCCGCAGCAAAATTTCGTTCTCTGCGACCAACCCCGGGTTCCTGTATCTCCTGACACTCCCGGATCTAAGGACCGTAGTACAGCCCGTTTGCATAAGCGCTCCCCGCGTATGCCCCGCCTGCCGCTGGATCCGTCGCACTGGACGGCGACTTGTCCGCAATCCCGCTGACTGAGAAGAACGTCGTATATCCGATCCCCAGCCCGATAAGCATCGCCCCGAGGACGAGCCACACGTAGGGGGGTATCCTGTTGCGCCGCCCCATAAGACCCTTGGCGAACGGGTATAAGTGGATGAGCACCCAGCCGGAAAACGCGAGCTTCCCGAAGAGATCCCCCCAGGAAGGGACGGTTTTCGCGAGCTCCCTGGTGATTCCGATCGCGATGCCCAGGAGGTTGACGAGAACGATCGCAATGGGGGGGACGATGAGCCACGTCCAGCGGAAGACATACAGCTCCGCGAACTCGTCGTCAGCGTCGCCAAGGTCTTTTTGCGTGAGCGTGAACTTGGAGTCGACGCGGAAGATGACCTTGAGCAGGCCTTGCCACACGGCGGCCAAGTGCGAGCTCGTGCCTCCGATAACCCAAAACTGCGCAGGGGAGAATAGCGGGTTAACGAGGGTTTATGCGGGTAATGGAAGGATCAGCAGCGGTTTCGAAGGCTGGTCAGGAGACAGAGGCTTGCTCTTTTTGAAGGAGTAAAATGCATCCAAAGAGGAAGTGGCGGGGAACTCTAGCCCGGTCGCAAGAGCTGGCAACGAAACGGCAGAGCCAAGGAAACAACCTGAACACCCCGCAGGTTTGTCAAAGTGCTGCTCCTAGCTAGACCCAACATCAGTCATGTAACGTCCTCATGCAGACACCTTTTGTCACTGCGACATGCATGAGAAACGCAGGCTCCCAACTGCTCATATGACAATTTCAAGCTCGACACACCCCAAAAGCGTTCCTCTCCTCTCACCTGCTCGTTCCTCCAGTAGTCCGTGAACGTGACGTTGCTCCAGCGCATCTCCATAATGGCGGTCGCTGCGATCGACGCGAAGAAGACGAAGAAGTAGACGAGCGCGGTCGAGCTGATCTCGGGCGTCACGAACTGGTTGAAGAAGAGGCAGAGCGCGGGGAGCATGCAGTAGACGACGAGCGGAATGCTCGTGAACGGGTAGACGGTCGTGTTGATGTACGCGAGGCGCTGCGCGCCCTTCAGCCCGCGGTTGCCCTTGCGGTAGCCGTACCACAGCGGGTTGTGGCGCGAGAAGAAGATCTCGACGGAGCCGAGACCCCACCGGAGGACTTGGTGCAGACGATCGGCCATGTTGATAGGGGCGGTTCCCTGCGGGGAGTGAAACAGAGTGTCAGGAAAGGGAGGAGGGTTTGCAAAGTTGCGAAAGTGACACTCTGATGGGAGGGCTCCCCTGCAGAACCGGCAAAGGATAGGAGTGCGGGTTGCTTTGCAAGCACCCCGAACTGCTTGCAAACCTAGTTACTTTTGGAGAAAGATGTGACAGCCTTTGAAAGAGATGGAAGCCGACGAGGTTTGGTTTCTAAGTGAGCACACCGTCGGTCCTTACGGACATCCGTTGCGTTTCTGTCACACTCGTTGGCAGTCCTGAATCTGGTCGCTTCTCATCTTCTACACTCAAACTGTTTCCATCAAGAAGGCCAAACCTCAGTTCCCACCTCTCCTCACACCCACAAATAAGCATAACCAGATTCGCCAAAACCCATCCTTAACCTCGTCAACATTTAAACAGCTGACCCACCTTGAAGGCGGGCCGCTTGGTCATGGCATAGACGGAGCGCCAGCCGCGCGAGTGCATGACGAAACCGGTGACGATATCCTCCGTGATGGACCCGTAGATCCAGCCAATGTCCTTGCCCCACATGCTGCCCTTCTCGTAGTCGATCGCCGTCACCTCGATCGCATTGCGCAGCACACGGTCCGGCTCCGAAAAGTCCTGCAGCAAACCCAGCGTTTTAGGGTGGTTAGGAAACGGGTTTGTTCTGAGGGTTCAGCAATAGGCTCGGGAAAATCCTGCAGCACACCCAAGGTTTCGAGAGTTATCAAAACGGGTCTGTTATGAGTAAGGTAAAGTTCTGAAGTATGACAAATCCGATTCCAGATTCTGAAATTGCTTGGTTAAGTCTGGCGTTCCTAAACCAGCATCCGTTCCTAAACCAGCATCCAGGCCAGCATGAAAAACCAAACTGACTTTCGAGGGGCAGGTTTGCAGAACAAAATCCTGAGCGCTCTGCCTTTGACACAATGGCGCTCCAAAGAGAAGACATAAGACGCTTAGTCCACAAATATCCAACCTTACAAACTTGACAACAGCCATCCGACAGGTACAAGCCACTACTCTGCTAAGGAAAGGTGTGCGATCAAGCAGCAACTAAAACAGCGCCTGCGCTTACCGCAGACGGGGCAAGGCCGGTCTCAAGCGTGCTGGAGACGAAGTCGCCGCACTTGCCGAAGCGCTTCTGCAGGTCCTCGTAGTTAACCTTCAGGGGCTTCAGATCTGCATGGCCGCAAGAGAGAAAATTCAGTACAGGGAACTAATTCCAGATCGAAGGTTAGAAGCAAAAGCGGAGCGATTTCTCGCTTGTTGCCAGTCTACAATGAAGCACTTATTCCGTCGGAACTACGTGGAATCCACATC
Organism: Klebsormidium nitens; assembly: GCA_000708835.1. Taxonomy (NCBI): domain Eukaryota; kingdom Viridiplantae; phylum Streptophyta; class Klebsormidiophyceae; order Klebsormidiales; family Klebsormidiaceae; genus Klebsormidium; species Klebsormidium nitens. The sequence goes on along the minus strand of DF237838.1, from coordinate 18,604 downwards.
GGTTGAAAGCAGACGGGCAGGTCGAACGAAGGCACAGAGCCGAGGCCTTCTCATGCAACCAGTACACTGCACTAAGCCGAAGCCAGAAAATCAAAGCATGTGCGTCCGAGGCTTTGGAAGCTTCGAAGGCTTCGGAGATGCGGAGAAAGATGTCAAAAGACGTGAGACCTAGATAAGTTCGCTTGGTGATTTTGGTTCGAACCAGAATAAAAAAAACTTACACAAACACTCAGAACGACACTTGTTCCATACCAACTGCGATAGAAGCGAACCCAGACGACCCACCAGACGACACACCTTGCATGTCTGTGAGCTCGTGCCCCGAGACGCTGTCCTCGTCGCCCTTCTTGCCCTTCTTCCCGTTGGCGCCCTTGCTCTTGCGCGGGCCGCAGCACCACGAGAAGAAGCCCGTCTGCTTCTCCTCGTCGCGCAGCGCGTCGCGCGCCTTGGCGGGCGGCTCGTAGCCGTACAGGGCCTGAGGAAAGACGAGAGTATGCATCACGTCAGCTTGGAAGGAGTAAGGAAGGACAGAACAATCGGCTGGAAGGAGCTGCTTCTTAAATGGCTGGGCTTCGCTTTTCCTCACGAGCGATTAACCCCACTTTTGAGCAGCTCGTACAGAAATAACAAAGCCAAGGGGGGTGAGTTTCAAATCAGTTGAGATCGAGTAGTAACGAGAGCAGTTGACTCCTGATTGAAGCAATAACCCCGACACGTTTGTCCATCCACTTCTTTTTCGCGCTGTACATACTTGTATCCTTCCTCTCGTGCAAGCTCTTCGCTCTTGTGGATCGGGAGATGCTGGATTCAGGAGCCTCACAACCTTTTCAGTTCGCCATCATAATCAGCTGAGCGATCTAAAATTGACAAGAGACTAACTCGCCGAGCGCTGAACGCTTCCCCTTCCGCTCACCTGTCTTCTGAAGCAGCACCCCGTGCCGACATACACTGGCCCCTGGATGGAATCCAGCCCCTTCATGTTGATGTCGTAGAAAACGGTGTTGTGGTTGGAGTACCGATCGTTGGTATCGATACCGTCGAACCGCTGCGGGAACTGAACGTAGCAGATGCCGGGGCCCTTGATCGGGTCCATCATGAAGCACATGGCCTGCGGGCGAATACAGAGACGGTTTGAGATGTGGACGAGAAAAAGCAACAATGCAGACGGCGGTTTGGACGGCTTTCAGGGTTGAAAACTTGGCTTTCTGCTCAACGGAATCCGACCATTTTCTTCCTACAGGGGTGGACGTCCGAAACCTTTTGTCATGTCAGGAACCTGTTTTGCTGCAGAGAAGTTGTAAACAGACGTTTCCTGACACGTGGGTCCCTATCAGGTCAAATGTAAAGGCACCCAAAGCGGCATGCTACAAAATTCAAAGAGGAAACCGGCTGAAACGTCGAATGAATTCGAATGAAAGTCAATCTAACTTGATACTTTGCAACGGCAAATCATCCTCACCTCCTTGAACGCCTTGGCGTAGTTGACGTAGTGATCACAATCCAGATTGAGGATGTACGGCGCGTTCGTGATGACCCCCGACGCGCGCACGAGCGCGTTCATGGCTCCGGCCTTCTTGTTGTGGTTGTGCTTCGGACGCTTCTCACGAGAAACGTACACGAGCCACGGCAGCTTGTTCATTTGGACGTCCGGGAAGTTGCCGTCCGGCTGGAGCAGCACCTGAAAGCAATGGGGGGTAAGGTTTTAAGGTGGAAAAGGGGGGGGGGAGTGAAGTAGTGTTCGTTTGGACGTCCGGAAAGTTGCTGTCCGGCTGGAGCAGCACCTGAAAGCGAAAGGGGGGCAACTTTTAGGGTGGAAAAGAGGGGGGGAAGGAGTGAAGAAGTGTTCGGCAGTGGGCTCGGTATGGATTCTGTACATCCAGGAAGTTGCTGTACAAGACGTGAATCCCCTCCGGCAGCACACAACCAGAAATGAAGGACACTGCGGAGCAAAAAATTGTTCAAAGTCCAAACAAAGGTAAGGAAACGGAGGGAACTTGACAAAATAAACAAAGTCCGTCCTGTGCTCACCTGGATCATCGACTCGTGGTCGCTGCGCTTGTTGCCCGGCCAGGGGGAGCCGTCCGCCATGGTCCAGCCGTCGCGGGGGCGGTTCTGCGCCTTAGCCACAAGGGCGTTGATGCGCACCTTGAACTCCTCATACAGCCGCTGCAAATAGAAACGGTTTAAGAGAGTGTGCGGGTTAGGGAATGGCTCGAGATTGGCGCGAATGCTGTCAGACGGCCGACTGGCTTTGCGTACTTATGATGGCTAGTGAAGCTTCATTGAGCATGCTAGCGGGTTCGGGCAAAGTGGGCAGCTTTGCTTGCAGATGACTTGGGGCTAACATCTGCACACTTTGCAAAAGACAAACTATTCGTTTTCTTATGAGTCCGTTTATGCAGCAAATTACTCAGGCGAGCGGGCTTGAGGAATACGTAGCACAGGTAGAATCAAAGAAGACTCTGCTTACAGTCTGAGAGCAGCAAGGATGGTTGCGCTTTGGAGATGGTCAAAACGTAGCGTTGTAGTGTTGCTCACCTTCATTGAGCGCCGCTCCTTGACGAACTCCTGCTTGATCTGTCCCTTCAAGTAGTCCCCCTTCTGCAAGAACAGAGTCGAGAGGCTTCAAAACAAGCCCAAGACGAGCATAGCATCCAGAATGACGTCATACCTTGTCAACATAATCAAAAAGAGGCTAGTGTCCGAGGGAGCTCTTATGCGAACCGTATAATAAACTCGCACCAGCCACCAAGCTTAAATCCTGAAACAACGAGTCACCCTAAGAACGCTTTTTATCTCGGAGAAAAGCGAAGGGCTGTACTCAACAGCAGGCGGCAGGCGTAAGTGGACCGGATATCGTTTTTTTACCTCTCCGAAGTACATCTCGGGAGCGCGCGGCTCAATCTCGAACTTCTTGCAGAAGGGCACCCAGTGGCGCGCAAAGCAGGACGTCTCGTGGAGGGCCTCGTACGTCAGCAGGGCACCGCCGTCGTCAGACAAGTAGCACGCGATCCTGCGCGGGAGATACCGCGGGCTCAGTCAGCAGAGGGAAAACGTGATCGAGAACAAGCATGGGAGATAGCCACACTTTTACAACACGTGGCTACAAGCGAGATGGATCCAAGCAGCTTATCCAGGCGATGAAAATCCAAACCAAGCGGACCATACAACGACAATCAGAGAAAGTGCTCATAGGCCTTACAGACGTTCTTGTCTTCCACTTCGGATTCCAAGATTCTCCGCAGCGCCTCTCACAGCATGGTCCAGTCGCTAACCGATTCTCAAGTCAACCTTGGGACCTGCTAAGACATAAACTCTGACCCGGCAAAACTCTCCAGACATGTGCTTACTTGTCCGTTGGGTAGTCCGCTGCCAGCACTGACAGGATGACGTTCGCCGTCACGAGGGGGGGCTCCTTCTCGGGATCAGCGGTACTGACGAACACGTCGACACCCGCCAGCTCAGACGCCTCGCCCATGTGGTCGTACTTGAGCTCGAGGCGGTCCAGGTACGTCTCGCGCGTGATGGGGGACCACTTTTGGGCCTGCAGGAGGAAGGGTATTGCCCATCAGGACACTTGTCAAAAATACACAAAGTCAGAAGGAACCACTTCTAAGCCTGCAGAAGAGATGAGGTTGGAAGGATTTCCAGAACCCTTTTTTCCGGTGGGATGTGCGCCGGTCTGTGGCAGGAAAGGCGGGTTGTGACAAAGATCACTCGTGGATTCGGAGGATGTTTGAAAACGGTTTGGCGGAGCATGGGGCCAAAGAAGCAAACCCTTTCACAAATCACCTCCCCAAATTAGCTCATGAAGAGTTTCCATCCACACAAGCTGCTGCCATCTCCCGACATTTCGTGCCACAGCTTGAGCAGACGACGAACCACAGCCGACAGAAACCCTGGAACTTTTCTAAAAAAGTGAAACAAGCCTCTGCTAAAGCGCTCACCTGATCGAAGAGCCAGGAGACAGCGAACCAGATCTCGCACACGACGGACGTGAGCCACAGCCAGTAGGCGCTGTTGTTGGGGGTGCGCACCCGCCACGTCAGAAACAGGAGCATGACCGCAAATCGCACGACTACGAGCGCCCTGCAGAAACAAGCGATTGGATTAGCTCTCCGCCAAAAAGTAGAAAAGAATGAGCTTCAATATGGAAGGCTCGTTGACCACACTCATCCAGCGAACGGGGGAAAGCAAGACAGATGCGCTAGTCAATGTACAGGACATTAGAGACGCCAACAAATAGTTCCTGCTCTCTATCCAAACCATTTCTTAACCAGTGCAACCTCTCCCTCTACCTTGCTGACTGATCCGTTCCCGACTTTGTAACCGATTCTGCTAACCTCTGTAGCCACTTCCTCAAGTGTGAGGGTTAAAAGAAGCACCCTGGTCATCCTCTCCCTGCCAACTTTCTCAACCAGACTCTGTAGGCCCACCAACCTTGCCGACCAATCTCCTAGCACTTGTCAAACACTCTTCCTACCAACTTTCTGCGCTTGGTTACCCCCTTACCAACCTTGCTAACTGACCTCGTCAAACAAGGTCCTACTGTCGAGGAGGCCAGTTGACGGGCATTCTACTACCTCTTCTCTTAGCAACCTTTGAAGATCAGGTTATCTGGGTTCTCACCTGTAGGGGTTGAGGAGGCGCCACTTGATGGGCACCTTGCGCGACAGCGACTTGGCCTTCTCATCGCCCTGTACTTTTGCGTACTCATCCCCAGGGCTGTTGATGCGCTGCAGCGCGGGGGTCCACACAATGCTGCCCATGCCGTAGTTCTTCTCGAGCTCGTCGGGGTCTGGAAAACGGAAGGAGATATATCGAGTCTTTCCTTTCTATTTGAATTGTCCTTAAAATAAAAAAGTGTCAGGTGCGATGAGAGGCTGCCTGTCGCAGGTTTTTTGTTGACCTCGTCTGGAGAACACCCATGCCAAACTGCTCCTCAAGCTTGTCAGGGTGAACTAGAGCCGCTTTCACAAAAGGAACAACGCACGAAACCACTTCAGCGCCACCCATGCTTGACCAGACAGCTTTTAGGCAGTCCTCAAAGTATCTGCCAAATACCTTAACACAATGCTCCTGGAAAAAAGATGGCAAGAAGACAAGATGGTCTTACCTTCTATGTCCTCAGCATTCACGCGCACGACCACCTGGGAGTCGTGAACCCCCGAGCTCTCATTCTTCTGCAAAACAGCACCACAATTACAATCTCAGGAGATGTAAACTGCCCCGGACCAAAGAAAAGAGACTCACATACCCTCTAAAAGATTTGCAGCGGTTATGGGCATCAACTGTGGCCATCTTGTTTGGTCTATCACCAGCCATCTGTGAGATGCAAAGCATCCCTGGTTCATCATGCCTATGACTTGGTTACAGACAACTTCAAGAGCCCAAACGCTTGGCATTCGCACGGTCCTACATGCATGCTGAGAGTGCACACACTTCCCCGTAGAAGTTCAGAAGTGTTCGCAGCGCTAAGGAGTCTGGGAAGTTCTTGCAACTCTGCTGCTCAGATCTTCCCCAGGTAGCAACACAACCCTGTGAATCCATGTAATCCAGGCCGACCGGTTTGTAGCGGAACCACGAAGCACCGACTCTCCTTGTTATGAACAGATCCAACGAGATGCACTGACACAATATGATCACTGGTCCTCCCTAACCTACAGTCAAATCTCCTGGGACAGGAGTGCTGTTGGGTTAGATGCCCTGGTGGCAGTTGCACATTCTTCAAAGGGACAAGACGAAAAGCTGCTCCCCCTCATCTCCCAACAGACCAACGATCCCTCCCGATAGTTCCCAATCACTAACTTACTTTATCCCGCAAAAGCAGCACTACAGCAAAAGGTAGAGGGCTCTCCACAGGGGGCCTTACCAGTAGCTTGACTGACGGAGGGCCCTCGAGTGAGTTCCCCCCGTAGCGCGGCAGCAGTGGCGTCTGCTGGAATCCGTCCTCATCCTCCCCATCGGACGCGGTCTCATCCTCCATGTCCCACGGCATAAGGGGGCTCCCTGAAATGGAAACGGAAGGGGCGGCAATTGGTTTACATACGATAGACACGATTTACACGTGGTAGGTGCTATCAGAAGGCACTGAAGTCTTCAGATGGGAATTACGTTTCCTCCTAAGGGAAGCAGTCATTGTCAGGGCGGTGGTTGCAGCAGTCAGGGGGGTGATCATTGCCAGGGACTGTCTGCCGTGTCAAAAAAAGCCTGCTAGTAGCCTTGAAATTGGAGCCAAACATGTCCCTGGTCTTCTCAATCATTGCTGGGGAACGACTTGATGTGACACACCGACGGCGAAAGCACAGGAAGGCTGGTCTGACAACCGTCATGCTGATGTCAGGCTGACTTCGCAATGACACGTCTGCCCCCCCTCCCAAACATTTACCATTGTGTGCATTCGCTAAGAGATCGATTGTGATGAAGTGAGCGAACGACACTGACTGCCTTTCCCAGAAATAAGACCACGATGCAAATGCTGGAGGAATATTCAAAAGGCCAACTTCCGCACTGGTTTTCTGACACTCCGTCACTGCTGCGTATCAGCAGCAAATCACCTAACTTTCCCGTGTGCTAGTTGATCAATGAGCACAATCTAGGGTCAGTTGCACAACAAATCTCGGGCAGTGTCTGGTTTCCATTTGCAACCAAGCCTGAACCCGGGCTTTTGGGAAAGCTTGTCACTTACGGAGTGGCAAAGCACACGCTGAGCCTCAATCGCCCAGTAACAATAGCCTGACGACCGTTTGCAGCCCACACCACATGTCATTCCAGGGTCACTCCAGGGTTCCTTGGAGATTGCATATCGAAAGACTTGGCCCCCCCACTCTTCCTAGGCCCTGAAGCCCATACGATTCCACCGATGGACCAAACGAAAGCGGAACACCCACCTGCCATCCGCTTGTAGCGCTCCTTGCACTGGGGGCAGTTCCCGCCGTCATGCTCTCGGATGTACTCATAGCATTTGCGGCAGATCGGAAATGCGCACTCGCATGGCACAAACTCGTTGCCGTCGAGGTCCAGCCCGACCTGCGTGTCGCAAATCTCGCATACCAAGGGCCGCTCCCCCAGGTCGCTGTCGCTGCCATAGTGGTGCTGCAAAAAGGGGCCGGAGACACTCAGGATACCATTCTGAATGCGCCGTTTGTCCTATGGATGCTTTTGAGATGAAAAGCCCCTCGTATTTCAACGGCCCGCTTTGCCAAAATGGAAGAGAGCAGAATGAGCCGTGGGCCAAGAGTCCTGCAATATAGACTGCTGCAAACAGGAGCAGGGTTCAAAAAAGAGAAAAACTAGCTTCCACAGACGGCTACGTAAGGAGCTAGCTTGATGGAAAGGGTGTACATTAAACAGATCCACAGTTTGACCTGAAGGGTGGTCACAACTGGAAAGGAATTAGATAGCATTCTGTTGACAGTGTGGAATCCTCCAGAATAACGGCCTTCTAACAAGTTTGAGCACTCGAGGTCACATTTAGTTTTGAAACTTCTGCCCCTTGATCAATCTGACTTTCAAGACCTCCTGTGTTGGCAAAAACACCAGAAATGTGGAAATTCAAGGGCGTCCTCCTACAGGGGCGAGGGCCTGCTGCAAACAGCCTGGCACTACAACATGCAAAATGTGCTTCGCCTGACAGCTGGCATCCATGCAGAGTGCTATATCTACTTTCCACAGGGGCGGTCCCGACATGCCACCTTGTCTTGAACAGGGCACTGCAAGCGCCAGCATTGGTGCAAAGAAATGGAGTCTATACGCAAAATCTCAGGAACATGGTTGCTCGTGCAAAACTGCCAACTGTCAACAGCTGTCAACTATGCGTCGACTGCTTTAACACACTATGCTTATAGGAGAGCCCGCAGGACTTCCTATTTACGCCCCCTCGGACACAGCTTGAGATGTCGACTGCAATGATCCGTGTCCTCCAAACTTGTGCCCTTCTGATTATGCCCTTGTGAACATGCCATGCAAACAACACTGAATTGGAAGAGAAAGTTTGGCACCATTAACCCTCTTGAGCAAAGGAGGCACACAGTGCTCAGATGGACCCTCTTGAGCAAAGGATATTCTGTGGTCTTTGGGGCAGCTTCGCTTTCTAGTCACAACAGGAAACTGGAGTCACGGCTAACTGGCAACCAACCAAAAGCAAGGAACAGTGGTGTTGTGAAAAGGTGGGAAGGGCTTATTTGGGCAAAACACAAAGCAATGCCCCTTCTATTGGACACCAACACCAACAAACACAAAGTCAGCCTTGCCACGCTTGGAAAAGATTCTCCGCTGTGCACCTGACCTTTTCCAAATACCAGATCCAGAAGATGACACGTTACAAAAGAGCCTTTGCTCTGCACACACCTCCCCAGATCCACGAACGTAACCAGAACACCCGACAGATTTAGGGCAACACCGCAAAAGGCGTTTGGGAACAAAGGAACTCACCATTCTCATGGGGGACACCTTGATCTTAAACTCCTTCTTCATGGTGGACCCCGTGACCAGTTGGTTCTCCAGAGAGCTCCCGCTGGAACTCGAACTCGCAATGCCCATGCTCAGGTCACCCCCGTCGTGGTGCAGATCCCGGCCCTCCTCCAAGCTAACCTCGCTCGCTGAGCTGTCCATTCTTTGGTGCCCTGGGATGATAAGATGCCGAGGGGGGGTCCGCAGCTCCCCTTCCCGAGAACCCCTCGTGGGGGTAGCGCGCAGCTCGCCCTCCCTCCATTCTGCAGAGCTGGAGATGAGACCATTCACACCAAGCGCGTCCTGCGAGGAGGGTCCCACGACCCCACCTCGATGGTAGTGAATGTCGTCGTTCTCCATTTCTATGGGGCGGAAAGGCCCCACTGAGGAACAGACGCACACCTTTTGAGAGCTCCTCAAAACGCCCTGTTCACCTTCAACACATTTGCATCACCATGGTGGAATGCCAACCACTGCTGCGTCCTGAAAGCATTCCAAAAGTGGCTGCTCCAAAAGCGCCCTTCCTTCCCAGATCCGGTGTTTAGCTAGATTGTCGGAAGCAATGCAAAGCGCAATCTGAGGTGGCAGTCCGCACAGCTTGTCTCCACGTTCGGGCTGTTCTCCTAGGTCAAGAATGGTCAACAACAGGGTGACTCGGACGCCTCGGTCCGCAATGCTGCGTGGGGCCTAGTGCAGAATCGAAAGCTCTTGCACACCCGGTTAAAGGCAATTGGCAGGGAGTCCGGTGCTTTGAAGAAGTCGATTCATACTCTTCAAAGACCGGTAGAAATCCCCGAGCCACATTTCCAAGCCGCTTCTCGATGGCAAAAAGAGCCGTTTGGAAGATTGCAACCGTCCGCAAAGCAGCCCATTTCTGACGCGGATTCTGTGTGAACAGGCCAGATAGGTAATGCGAGATGAGCCCAGGCGAAAACTAGGGGGGTGGACGAGAGAGATCGGGAATGCTTTTGGGTCGGCCGGGACCTTGGACCGGTAGCAGGACAAAGATTCGTTGCTGTACCGGCATGCTAATTTTATCCCGCTACCGTAGCGGCTACGCGACCGCTAGGTGCTTCTTGACCCGCCCACCTTTCGGTCCCCGGGACCTCCATAAAGTTGGTCCGGGGGAACAGGTGTATCTTGGTATCAATCCTGAGCCGTTAAGGTACGAATACCGATAGCATCGGACGGCCCACCATCGTACACCACATTCTTCTATACCCCGCCCAGTCTTTCTCCGGCAAGCACCTACCGAGGACCGGGCCGGCTAGGCCTTACCATACCAAGGACCGCTCGACATCCGACCTCCCGAGTCCCGGCCCGGCCCGGGGGCCGGGACTCTGGCAGTGGCAACGTTCGCTTGACCTAACTAGGGGCGCTTGAACTAAGATAGCGCCCGGGAGCCGAGTGGGGTTGGTTTGGTGGTTAATAGGATGGGTTCGGGTGCGGAGCCCGTAAAGTATTGGGTTAGGGTTTTCAGTTTGAGTGCCCGGGAGACTCGGATCTTAGCTCAGGCCGGGGGTGACCTGTGAATACGGTACATATTGATCAGACAATCCAGACGGTGAACCCCGTCTTGGTGAATCCGACGGTCCAAGGGCCTCCCGTTTGCATCTTTGTTTTAAGCGACCAAGATATGCTTTTGGAATAGTAAGCGGTCGCTTTCAAGTTGCATAGAATTTCTTTGCCCAGGGGGTTGGGGCCGCGTTGAGTGCTTTCAGGGGTCGCATAAAACAGTTGAACATTCACCAGGGGGTTAGCCGGTTTGATGAACCTGTTGGCTGGAAGCTATAGGTTCAGTACGTTGGGTAGACTCCGAGCAGAGCTGGGTACGGTATCGCGCCTATCGGGTCAGTACCCCCTGGTAGATAGGGTGGAAAAATATATGCGACAGTCTGGTCCCCCGCCACAACGTCCTAGTTTGAAGAGCGGACTCTTTGACCCCCCACCTGCAGATTTAAGACCTGTTCTGCGGTGCGCAGCGCGCGCAGCTTGATGGAGCCAATGAACACAACCGCCCTCTTACCTGGAGATGGAGGGGCACGTTCCTTCCGCCGCTCTAGGTAGTCCGAGTCATTCCTGCCAATGGCGCTGCGCCACACCCCCTGGGCCTGAAGTCCGAGTTCCTTTGAGCCGCTGCGGCTTTAGCAATTTGCTACCCACGACAGGATTACGCCCCACTTTCCTTCTTCCTCTGAGCAGCTGAAGCTGTCTGAGGTTTCTTCCAATCTGGTTTTGCCCCCCTCCTTAAGTAGACTTGTGTCCAAGAAGCGCGTCCGTTTGCGAAAGGTTTTTGACGTGCAAGTTGTTGATTTCTCAGTGAGAGCCAAGACTTTTTGATGGCCCTTTCAAGAGTGTATGTACGAAGGCAGTGGGCGTATCTAGGCTAGCAAACACAGGAAGCTTGCAAGTAAGTCCAGAAGTGGGAGTGAAATTGTGCCTCTGTTGCTATTTCCATACCTTTGTATGTATCTGCATGCAATGTGTCCAGTTGATGTCAAGCTTTCAACTCATACTGCTTTGCTGTGTTTGCTTGAGCTGCCTCCTAGTGTTCTGTTTCACTTGTTGTCATCTAGGGTTTTGTCTTTCCTGACCTTCTTCTTCGTTGTTACACGCAGGTTCTGCTGGTGGGAGAGCTGCCCATAGACATGGGGCGCATATTCCGACAGTATCTGAATGGCCCGAGGATTTATTCATGCAGCAACTGCAGGTGCCACTCAGCTGACCATGATGAGATCATCTCGAAGCAGTTTCAGGGCCGCTATGGCCGTGCATACCTCTTCAACTCCGTGTGAGCTGTCTCCCTTCTTCCGGTTGCCTTCCAAGCAGGAAACCTGCATCAACATTTTCAGCCAACCCGCATTGTTATCTGTCAGCGAAGTCCCTTAGCAGCACCATAAAAGGTGCAGACGGGAAACTGTTGCTACTTGTTCTGGGCAAAGGTTTTCTGTGCAACTCATCTGCCATAAGACAGAGAGCAGTTGTGGCTCCAGTGTTGCCTTATGAATTTCCTTGCATTTCACACCTCAGCTGGAAGGGTTCCACCACATGAGATTGCAAGCAAAGACCCACCACTTGCCGTGGCTTACGCCTCTGTGGGCATTCACTTTCAAAGTTTGCGGATTGCGCTAGCAGGGAGTGTTGTCGCTTGCATATGTGTGAGTGAAGCATCTGCAAGGATAGGCTGCTTGTACATTCAGCTGCCATTGTGTGCACATTCAGAATTTGATTTGAAAAAGTGGTTTTTGGAGCTGGTCTGTATTTGTGGAAGTCCCGCAGGTGCATATTACACCGACACATGTCTAAGGCACGGGGTTCAGTCCAGCTATTCTGAAAGTTTCTCCTCCGCTTACAGTGTTAACGTGACTCTTGGTCCTAAAGAAGACCGCCACTTGACTACTGGCCTACACACTGTAGCGGACATCTACTGCAGCTGCTGCCAGCAAATATTGGGCTGGAAGTATGTAAGTGTTTGCAGATGGCCAATGTCTGGAGTTCACATGACCAAGAATTGGAATTCGTGGTGGTTTGAACAGAAGTCTTTCCTTTCTCACTAGGCTAAGGCAATTTGGCAATTCAGTAAGGGAGAACGATGCTTTTGCTTCAGCGGACGCATATGGCAATCGACAGGTTTGGGTTCTGTTTATTCTTTCCTCCCTAGCCCTATCCTTGCCTCTGGAGTTGACAGTCAATCACCTTTGTACAGGAACAAGCGTACGACGAAAGTCAGAAGTATAAAGAGGGAAAGTATATCATAGAGAAAGCTAGGATGATGAAAGAGAATTGGTGAGAGATCAAGGCACTCTGTCTTAGCTCAACGGGGCAGGTTTTGTACATACTGAGGGTGACCATAAAGGTGGTGGAGCTGCACAAGCACATGTAAAACTAGATCAGTGACCAACAACTTTAAGCAGGCGAGGTTGCACATTAGCAACCTCCAAAAGATAACCAATTGGGAAGGAAGATTGACGGAGGTTCTGAGATGCTTGCAGAAGAACGTGAGTTGCGTGCTCACATCCTTACAACATCTGGTTGTAACAACAATTAGAACAAGGATAGATTTGTACGATGAGATGTAGTCGTGTATTGTAAATTGAAGAACGACGTTTGATAAGGGTTAACGACTCGCTAGGGCCACGTCCTTTAGCATTTCTTTGCGTGCATGGTTAGGATACATTGCCATGCTGGATATTTGAAGGAATTTTGGCGAGTCATGCATCGAGTTGCCTTGAGAGGTTCTTTATATTAGAGGATGGCTGCATCTAACGAGTAGTACTCGAGTTTTGATTTTCAAAAAAGAAACACAGTATTCCCAATCGAAACGAATGGTAGTGATCAGGGGGGCCGGGCAAGAGCCTGTATATGATATTATCTTTTCAAACTTGAAAACACCGTAGCCACACATGGGCCATAGCTAGGCTTCCATGACAATACAATGTTTCAATGATGTAATTTGAATGATGGTTGGTGCGTGGTGGCGCGTTCAACCTTACTACTTTTAATATACACACTTCAAGTTCTTTCTGTGTAGTTTAACGTTTACATTGCCTGCCATCATACATGTTAGTATACGTATCGTTGTTGTACATTCACTCGATCTATAAGTTCTGGCAACCATGCATTGGTATCGACTATAGCTCTCCGGGCCGCGCGCGGCTACGTTCAATCAAGTTGCATATAGTATAAAGGCCGATCCGAGCAAAGCTGTATGCAATCAGGCGGCCATGTGTGTCATGGAGGCAACGCCCTTCCAGAATTCGATCAGTGTATACATGGGCAGCGGATTGACATATATGTGCTAGCTGTCTGATCGAACTGATCCTTCACAGCGTGGCTTGGACGCGCAATGCAGGACATAGAATGCAGTGACGCGCATCATGAGAATGTCATTGATCAACCGTAAGTTACCTTTAACCACAATATACAGGCCCGCAAGCCTTTGATTCCGATGAAATGTACACTGCAAAAGCCCGTATGCAATTTAAGCGCGTGCCGTCACGCAGATGGCCGGCAATCTTTCAATCGTGACCACATGAATGGAGATATGTCTTTCATAGAACTTACCATAAAGGGTCCTTGTTTCATTTCGAGTTGATTCGAAGTTCGGAAAGGCTGGATGACATACCGAGCCACCATGGTTCTCTGAATTCCAATCCTATGGCTCGCATGGCTGTGGCATGCCAAAGCACGTACTCAACTTGACATCATGGTATGAGGAGCGATGCATCTTGAACCAACTTGTGCAACCGTCAAGCGGAGAGATTCGCTTCTACAATTGTCGAAAAGTTGTGCAACCCATGATGTTGGGAATCTGGACGAGATAATGCTCCAAAATTCGCAGCCGCCTCTCTATTGTCCATGTGAGCATGCTTCACCTTTCTAGCGACGAGGAATACCTCAGAATCAACATCCGTTTGCTTCCTCCTGAAACTGACCCCCACCACTGATCAAGCAAATTGCTCGCCTTTCTACTTTGTGGTACATAACTTGGCAGCTCCAACAAAAGTCCTTTTACATAACCCCAACAATTTAGAGCTAGAAAGAGTCACAAACAAATCTGAAAGGTGCAATAGGCACGTGTATCAAAGAAAGTCACGACTTTGATGATTGAACTTGAGCCCGACATTTGCAGACGATTTCAAATCTTCGCATAAACCCATATGATCATAAAACTCGACCCAACACCCAATCGACCCCATCATCATCACCTCAACGGACCCTTAATCTTTACCAAACAGGTAGCCGATTTGTGATTCGCCATGTTGTGAAGGCTTTCCATGCCCACCGTTGCCCTGCAATTTTATCAAGCTCAGATATAGACGTTGACTCATATGACAAGCTTGCAAGCTGCTGAGGTGCAACATGAAACGGGCAGAGTGCACTGCATAGACTTGCATTGGACATGCTCGATTCAACGATAATACTGCTTACAATCAACATCTAGACCTGGAAGAACAGCAGGAGAATCCATGTGCTTTTCCAGCGTAGAACGAAGGGAAGGAGACCCTCACATCAACCTCCATTCAGTTCCAAACAAGTAGTGCACCAATCGGGTCACAGAAGAAAGTCGAAACTGTGGAGAGTGGATAGGGAGGAGAAAGGAGGAAGACAAAGCAGCCTGCAAAACTCACAAGGGCTTGGAATCCAGCGGCCGGCCTAGCGCTGCCGTTGGTCGACGGCTTCGGGGAGAATGACGCTTGGGTCACTGACGATGGGGTGGCTGCATAGCCCCAGTTTGATTGCTCGTCCCCTTTCAAGCACGACTCCGCTGTCGCAGACGGCTCAAACTGCAGGCTGCTGATGCCCTTTGCCCTTGAAGGTCCCGCCTGTTGCAAACAAGCATGCAGTTGCTTGGTGTCAGGTTGGATATAGAATCCAGCTAAGTAAAGAAACATCAGAGTTAAATGCTAAGTTCGTCCAGTTTGTCTCACGCTTGCAAAGTTGATACAAACCCAAGACCCTTTGAAAACATAAGAATCTCCAAGGAGCCACCTTTGAGGATCCAAGGGTGCCAACAGCTCAGGTGCTCACTGCAAAAAGATGCTCCTGGCCAATCAAGCGGCCATTGACACGCCCTTTCGCATAGCCGTTAAGGGCTCGGAGAAAAGTTACAAATTTAATGTTGCAGGCTTGAAAGCGGGGCTGGTCAATGCTGGACCCGACTCAGGTCTTGTGCAATGCATAAGAAAGCTGGGAAGTTTGAATAGGAAGCCACGACATTTTCTGCTTGCTATACCTGCCTGTTACCACTCAATCTCTTACTGAATCCTTTGGTCTTTTAGTAGCAGTTGAGTCAAGAAGTTTGGAACAATCACAACCGTCAGGGCTCTCTGCGCAAGATGTATCCTCCAAATTTTATGGCGGTGCTTCGGCAGTATGAAATTTAAGAAGAGGCAGAAGAATCATGAAATAGCATGACGGGCATTTGGTCAACAGGCATTGCTTACTCTGCAAGGACATTTCTTTTAACATTTGACTCCAGGACCGTAGCTGGCGTCCAATTGCACGACTTGGAAAGATAAGACCTTTCACGAGGATATGCCCTTTCACGAGGTAATCATGCCTTGTACCCCTTCCCTCAATTCCCTCAGCCACAAGAGACAAACTGTGTGAAATGCAAAGTGTAATGCAGAGCGAGCACACACTTACGGTGTCCGGACTTCTGACATGTGGCAAGACAGGATTTGCCCCGTCCTTTACCCTGCTGACCCTGTGACTTGGCAGGCCTGCCTCCAGATGCTCCAGATCTAATGGTGTGGGAGTGTTCTTCAGGTATGTTGGCTCCCCAAAGAGATAATTCAAGGAGCTTACGCCGCCTCCGTGACTGGCATTCTGCCGCACCATCCTTCTCCCGACAAAACTACGGAGACTCTTGTTTTTCAAAATGGACCTGACTATGATGCACTGCTTCCTTAAGATGCAAGAAGAAGCCCTGCTCAGGGTTTCAATCTCCTGCAACAAATGCTGAATACTCTCAGTCTGCTCCGTGCGCTGTTGTCGCACACAAACTTGGCTTTTAGTGGGGACTCGACCTGGTTGAAAGTGTCCAATCGGGTTGTGAGGACCCCAGCAGGTGTGCGTATCACTGTGATTTCAAGAAAGCAGGGACGAGCTAACTGAGAAGGAACGTAGACCTACTCTGATAGGCTGGACAGGAAAGAGATGGTAAAAAGAAAGCGCAGAGAGCTTGTATTACTAGTCACACACACAGCTTCTGTCCAGAGCCGGCTGCGCCTTAGGCTTAGGCTTTGGCACACGCACCTCCGAATTTGATCTGCTTTTCAAACGAGCCGAGCCTGAGGTGCTAGAGCGCCGAAGTCGGAAAAGGTGCGATTCGTCACTGGCCGTGAGTTCACTGCAGTGCGCACTGCAGTCTGCAGTGTGCACTGTGCGGCCTCGAACTTGAACTTCTTGTCTGCTTCCAGCGATTGGCGCCAAACAGTGATGTCACTGATGACGTGGACAGGTTGAGACGCGGGCGGTGCTCATCTGACTGCCGGCGCCGATTGCGGAACTCGCGACGACGCCCCGGGGGAGACAATATTGAGGCCCGGGTGATCAACTGTTCACGGGTATCGACTGAGTGATTCCTAACTGACATAACCCAGAGGTTAACGCAGTGCTGTGCAGTGTGACCTGTCTCGGGCCGGCCATCAGCTACACTGTACGGTGTGCCATGCATTAGCTAAATTTATGTATGCGTGCCAGATTACCGGGTTACCCAAGTCTGCAAATGTTGCTTCGATTATCGATACCGTGGGGCCGGTTGTATCGCCCTCCGACCCGGTACATGGGGGGACGCAGATTCCGTTCCGGTGTTGGGCGACAACCGTCATGTAGTTACGACGGAATCGAATGCGGCAATCACTCGTGCAACCTCGGTCCTCGATCAGGCTTGAATGCGTCTGGTATCCCTGAAGGTGGTGTGCGACCAAGATAAGGGGGTGAAAACTGCAATAAATATATTTAAATAAATACTTTTTACCTCGAATATGGTGAAAAGCAAGCCCAAATGTGCTCAATAGACCAATAATCAAGTGGGTACAAGCCCAATCTCTTGGTCGCAGACCTCGTATACCAGCCCCCCCAGTTGCCACCCCAGGCCGGTATCCTCTAGCTAACAACTAAGGACAGCCCTCCGGTTGTGTTTCGAATCGAACTGAAAGCCCCGCTTTCCAGCAGGACGCACACTCGGTTCTTAACGTTTTGGCCGTGCCCCCGGCTGGGTGTCATTTGTCGGCCGCATCACAACTGCTGAAGGTTTAGGCTCCGGCTGCGCGTGTGTCACAGATCATTTTGTGCCGCGCAGAGCCGGCGCCGTACCAACAGCCGTGCAGTTGCGATGCTGCCGACGTGGCAACCAGCCGAGGTGAGGAATGTCGACGCGAGTGTGCGTGCTTGTGACGATTAGGTACTCTGGTTAAGTCTAACGTCGTTCTCGCACAGTTACGCTAACCGAGTGTTCTGTCGTCTGAATGGCAGGAACGTCTGCAGGACGCGCCATTCTAGTTCTCTGAAGGAGGACGTCTTGTCAAAGCTTCGACTTTCTGTCGTATTTGACGCGATCCCTTAGGATCACGCTTGCACTTAACGGATTATCCGTCTATGCAAGGAGGAATCTTATGGCAGAGCCATTCGATCCGTGATCAGTATCCCCTGGATATTGATGTCGTCTTGTCAAGCAGGTAACATTACCATGTAAGACAAGAAGATAGGATCTTTAGCTGTTCGCCGCTTCTCCTATCTGTACACGTAGATGTTTGCTGTCCATGCAAATCTCGTCACGTCATGATGCCGTGACCACGCTTTCTGTCTCGACTTGTGAAGCTTATCGTGACAGCGTGTCGTTCTCTACGTGTGTGGCTAAGATTGCGTTCTTTGCTGTAGCTTCTCTATGTGGTTGAGACGTGACCAGTGTCGAGTCAGTCAACGGTGCGATGTTGTCTGCTCTTCTCGACTGGGATCTCTTCTGCTACAGAGTTAGCAAGTCTTGCTGGGCAACCGCAAGGCGTATGCAAAGAGTCAAGTTTCTGCGACCAGCCTCTTCGTGAGTGGGAACACAGCAGACAGAACTTGGAAGCATCAAGCAACACTTTTACAGAGAGGCGCTCTCACGTGTCTTCCTTGTCTGTTGGCTGTAAAGCTTGCCCATGGTTTCCGCACATGTGTAAGCAGACTGATAGCCGTAAGTGTATTCACTCCAACGGCGTGCTAACTAGCCCCGCCGTCACAGTGGTCTCAGAGGTCTTTTTCGATCTTTCCCATGTCCGATTCTCCTGATCTCTCAGTCCTGAGTGATCTTCTTCAAGATCTTTCCGTTCAATTTCGATGCGTTTCCTTAAGGCGTCAAGACGGGGAACCCAGGGCATCCGGAGAGGAGGGGACAAGAGCTGAGTGTGTACGAGCACACGGAGCTGCGTCTTCAACGCGCAACCCTGCTTCACCAAGTGGGGAGGGAGCTTCACCGAATTCGGGAGCTGTCCCGTCGGGATCCAAACGACGTTCGGACAGCACCGGGGGAGCTGCGACAGGTGCTCTCAACTATCGAGCAGCTGTTCGAGGACCTGCGGTTTGTTTGGTCACTCCTTTATCCGGACGAGTAGCCAACATGGCTGCAGCGGCTGGAGCGGGAGCGACAGCAGCTGGTCCTATT
>DF237839.1:10372-26904 GCA_000708835.1 Klebsormidium nitens | reverse complement strand
CGAGTCTTGGACCATCCGAGCTGTCCAGGGGGGTCAATGATGTGGGAGGTACAGGCTGAGGTACCTATATAGGAACTTGAAGTTGAAGGAGAGATTCCAATTACATAACGTAGATTCAGGACGCTGGTATCTCTTTCGTTCTCATGCTCTGCATTAGATATGAAAGCTTTGCGAATCGCAGGGGGTCAACATGTTCCTAAGGGCCCAAAGAACCAGGTGCTGAATTCAGTTTGCAGACAGACACTCAACAACGTGCAAGAGACCTCCGCTTGGAGATAGCGAACCAGGAAGTGGCTTGAATTCAATGATGAGGACACCCAACGGAAGGAAACTGCTGCAAGCTTCCTTCAGCCAATGCAGAGTCCTTGAAACCCTCTTGCTATTTGAGGAGCAACAGACCTGAAGTGCCTTGGTGCGCAACCAGCTGACTGAGCAGAACACCTGTGGGGCCACTGCTTGCGTCAGCTGTGCTTGTAGGTCCATGCCGGAGCGCATCGCGTGGCGGCGAGGGCTGGTCATGCCTGGGGGCAAGTATGTTAATGGCAGGCAGGATGCACAGCGTTGGGTGCACAGCGTTGGGCGGAGAAGAATGTGCAATGACAAGAGGCAGGTGCGTGCTGGCTAAGAATATCTTTTGCACTCTTTGGTGGGATCCATGTCTGTTGCATTCTTTGAAGGGAGTTTTAAATAAAGCGAGGGACATCAAATTGAAGTGGAACCCGTGCTTGAAATGTTGAAAAGGCAGAAGCGGAAGCCATGCAGACGGTCCCAGGGGGATTTGTCTTCAGAGAGGGTTTTCTCTGCCCAGAGTCATGCTATCCACCAGAAAGCTGAGGGTCATGGGCAACACCCTGGTCTGGGCGGAAGCAACAAAAGCAGAAGACGAAATTCCGATGTCTGCTTATTGTACACACACGCAAGAACATTCATTTTTAAACCCATCCAGGCTGATCAAGGCAAAGCCCTGGAAGCCCTGATCGCAGGCATCCAGTCAATGCACGACGCATTTTGGACCGGGTATATGCCCGGGATTGGCGTGAGGGGCCCAGCGGAGCACCCAGCTTAGGATGCGCCCTGGAATGTATCACAGGGTGAAAAGAGTCTCACAAGAACCGGGTTGGGCACATATCATCGCCGGTGCGTATCTCATCCTTATTGGACGGTTTTGATTTGCAGTCGGAGAATTGCAAGGCATGTCGGGGGCGGGGGCTGAGAGTCATGGGAGAGTTGCAAGGACAGTCTCGATGTCTGTGCAGTTCCATCCTGTATAGCTGGGCGAGTAGCAAAAGTAAGAGGCCTTACTTTGTCAAGTTGAAAGCTCACATGTTCTGAGTTGTGCAAGTCGCTTAATGAGTGTGGGCTCAATTGCTGCTGTAAAAGATTATGGGTAATCCTTGACCGATAAATCTCAAGATTGATCCTGGTTCCAAACTTCCTGGCTGGAGGCCTTTCTTTTGTGTTTCCCAATGTAGCAGCCGACCATATTCTCTACTGTATGAGGCTATTAGGTAGTCAGGGAAGGGTCCTCACGATTTGTGGCTGCGTCTTTCTAAAGTTGACATTGTGAAGACCTGGACGCTTCTTTGGGCGCACGCAAAGAAGAACCGGAAGCGAACCCTGTAGGTCGGTTTACGAGCTCCGCACAAAATACTCTTGAAACCTTGCATTGTGACAGTCTCAAGTAGCCCTCTTTTGCAACCATCCGTTTGTATCAGTGACGATGTGCACGGGAGTCTCGGAATTTAGGCTGGATGAGTCTTGTGCTCTTTGCTGCCCGATCTTTTAGGTGGTTGACAAAGCCTCAGAGGACCGGCAGTTGGTCAGCTTAGTTCATCAGCCCACTCCCCCATCCTATCCAGCGGCATCGTAGCCACGCCCACAACGAACCAAGCAGAGTCATCTGCCCGCAATTGAATGCCAGGAGTCCTTCGGATTACAAAGTCTCATTCTCGGCTTTGCAGAGTGGGGGCAACCCCCTGGCTGGAGCTCGTCGCTGATGACGTCATCGGACAGGTCCTGGCCCCCGTCCGATGCTGACGTCAGCGCCGGAAGCGAAATCCGCCTGCGGGTGGAAAATTATACGTGGCGCGAGCGGGTGTGACGTCTCGGCGGTCGCAACAGAACAGCTGCAATTAGGTACGCCTTCTTCTCACGTCAGGATGCAATGTCAGGTATTCCGCTTAATGTAGGGAAAATTTCGAAGACGAGTCCGTTTTTCCGCGGCCTTGTTCTGGTGGGCGTCATGAAACAGATTCGACAACCCAGTGATCGAGAGCCGCGTCTTTGGTCTTTAAAGAGCCGTCGACTCTGGAGCGACACATGTCATACACTTGTTCTGTTGTGTGCCGCTGCAAACCATCAGAAGCAGACGCTTCTCAAAACTCTTGCTCAATTAAACATCGAAGTTGGCTGTCTACGGCTGGGCTTCAGCTGGAAAAAATCGTTGGTTCCCTGCTCAAGGACGTGTTCACGCTTGCGCGCTCGAGGCCGTCACCCGCTGTGCCGGCCGCGTACCCTAGTAGGCCACAAATACTGCCCCGCTGTCCGAGGTAGCGCTGTGCGCGAAACGACCCTGAAGTGCTTTCGCGGATCATCCTGCGAGAGTCGTCTGAATGCGCCTGCGAGCGCGGGGTTTGGCGCCAACGCCGGATGCGACAGCGGTCGCAGTCGCCGTTCATGACAGAGGTATGCCAGCCGATCGGAGCGGGAACCGTCCAAGTCTGTGTCTTCGACTCGCTCCCGATGCAGACATGCATTCAATCAGGAGGCTTAAGGATAAGCTCCAAAGGGGCCTCGAGGTGACCACCTCTTTTCCTGATTCGCTAAGCCGCTCCTGCCAACTTTTCCCCGTTCTTGATTTGGAAAAGAGCTGCTATCAAAGCGCGAGACATGCAAACTCCTAAGAAAGCTCGAAGCGAGCTGTATAAGAGAAGTCGTCTCCGGGACCAAGATCGAGCGAAGTCCTGTTCAAGAACTCAATCGCCACAAGCCTGTCTCAGTTACTCCAGAGTTCAAGTGCCTTTCGGTCGTCACAAGAAGTGAGAGGCCTTTAGACCCAAAGTAGCGCTTGGTCGGTGCTTGCGACTTTGACGTGGTATCTTGGTTGATTTTTGCAATCTCTCAAACTCCGTCTTTGTAGAAGACGTTTTGGCCATCGACATTCCCTGGGAAAGGAGGATGGCAAGCACGAAAGGACTTGAAGGGATCTTCAGGGCAGGACCAGTGGATAATGTGACCCTCCCGCATTCATCATACGGTGTGCTCCCCACCGCTCACGAGCATTGATCTGACGCTCGCTTTCTATGTCCACGTGGCCGACTGTCATCCGGGCTCGGAGAATCATACGGAAGGCTTCAGAAAGGGAGCGGTTCCTGGCGCGGTTTCTGCGTCTACTGGTGCCTGCTGAGCCGGCGGGGGTTGCGGGTGGCCAGACTTTTGGATTGGGAAGCTCCTTTGAGCCATGCAATGATGACAGCGTCAGAGTGCCGACACATTGACAGTAGCTTCGAGGGAGCACTCTTTAGTTGCCGCTTCTGGACTCGAGCGACTTGATTGGCTCATCTGTTAAGAATACACGGAGATTGTGTACTATGATATATTGTGAGCGATTTAATTGGCTCGTCAAAACTTGGAATACACGGAGATTGTATACATTCAGACCTTTGACCTGAGAATCTGCCATTGAAGCTGAGCGTCAGACCAAGTTTGAAGTTTAGATTCATATGGGCATGCATGCATGCTCCCCTGATTCACCGTATGTGGTTTCATCATATTGACAGCTGCAGTGCCATACAGCCGCCCACAGCATGCCGCCGGCGGTTGCACGCATGAAGTGACAGATGCATGTCTCCCGCGCGGGGTGCGAACGCAACATGGTGGCGGCGGCGCGGCCCGTGCTTGCATGACAAATCAAGCCAATAAGTCATTGATGATCTTGACAATTTTCGTTGGCTGGCACGATCATGGCATGATACGAGCGTGATTTTTGCGCTAGGCTAGATGCCACGCGCAAGTAAACTTGAAATGAAAGTCGAATGGCGATTTTTTGTGGCTCAGCTTGTCTCGGGCGAAACACGTCCTGATCGGAAGCACGCAAGAGAGAAGGGATGAGTAGTCCCGAAAATAGAACAGCTTCCGACAGTGACGTTCATCTCTCCTGGTTGTAACGAGGGCCCTAGCTTTTGTGACCCCGGGCATGTAGAACGGTGACATTCTCCGTGTCTCTTTCCGCGACTCGGGTTGCTCTATTACATCATTTGTGCTTGAAGCTCGCGCACAATCCGAAGACGAAAGAGGGAGCGAGAGGGTAGCGAGGTCTGGCTGCTTACCATCGAAATCACAAAGCTTGTGTCGCTTTTGAGCGCACACTGATAGAATTTGACTCAATCAGATTCCAGAGAAGTTCTCAGGAGTTGATTAGATGGAACCCCATTCGTTCGCCTGTCCAAGCACTCCGTCACCACCCCCCGACGTTCCGCCGCCGCAGGGTAATCGATGCAGGTCGATGAAAAGCACGTACTGCCGCCAAGGATCGCGAATAGGCAGCTGAGGCTCTGCCTGGGATACTTGGACGTATTTTCAAAAGGTATCATGTGCCGCAACCCTGGTCATGCCGAATCGCTCGAAAAAGAAGGGCCGCGTCTCGAAGCACTAGAGTGGGCTTGCAGGTGCCTCTGGCTATCATATACGTGTTCAAGTTTTGCACCATTCTAATTGGGTGTCCCGTCTCTTGAACACACTGATAGGCATACAGCAGTTTGGATGACAAGGTTGTACTGGAACCGTCACCGCAATCCAGCAAATAGACGCCTTGGGGCGTTGGAGATGACATCTGCAATTGGTCTGCTAATGAAATGGATCCGACTAAGCGCCTTCTGTTTCTGGGCGTTGCCGACTACCCGGTGATCTGCCGAGCCGTGTTTGCGCGGCCGCCGCGTCCTGGCCGACCGTCAGATTTTGCTTGCCCTCCTCAGAGCCCTTGGATCTGACACGTGGCGTCTTCGGACGGCTGGAAAGGCTGGTTACATCGGTGGCCCACAAAGTCGGTTCTGGAGGTTAAGCAGCCTTTATATACCCAAACTCAGCCCAGCACAGCAACGCCACAAGCGTTTACTGATAAGGGGGAAGCCCCTTCCGGGCTGCCGCCCGGCCAGGCTGCCGCCTGGGAACACGCGCTGCGGGTGATGACGATCATCATTAGCGCGTGTTGAAATATGCTCCAGCATATTTTGCATCTTTTGCTGCTGACCATAGCAGGAAAAACGTTGCTTGGACACGACAATTCCGGCCTTGTTCATGTCAGGAATTGTGTGCTTATCATTCTGCATCGCTTATAAGGAAACATAAAAAGAATTTGACATGCTGACTTGTGCCAGGGGTCCAGCTTGTTGCTCTTTGATACTGGAAATTTCGAATGAACAAACGCACATTAGGGCGATCAAAACTGGGCCACACATATCGTGGGCTTCGGTAGAAGCAGCTCGTCTTCGAGCACGAATGCAGACAGCTGTCGAGGTTTTGTTCAAAGCTACCAAGCTTTGGGGGTAATCAAGGCTCAAGCGCTTTCATTTGCAGGGCTTGAAATAACCATCCTCACATATGAGCGAGGGTTTGTTACGCGCTTCTATATGGTGTCCAGCTGAGCTCAGTTCATCAGATGCAACGTATCTCCTACCTCAGGATCGGTGCTGCTTCGAGGATTCATGTATGAGGATGCTAAATTGGTCTACTTTAAGAGACCCGCCCTTCTAAATTGGTATAAGGAAAAGGTAAAGAAGCAAAAATGCTGGGGGTAATCGTGATCACCCGCAGTATTTTGAGCATACGCCAATGGTGATCGTCATCGCCCGGGGCCGCGGCGTATGCTCCCAGGCGCAGCCCGGAAGGGGCACCCCCTTATCAGCAGGGCGCAGCCCTTAACGCCTCTAGCGTTGCAAGCTATCGCTATGTTTGGGTATATAAAGGCGCCCAATAATCGTAGGGCATCCTTGTGGGCCGCCTGCAAGAAAGGCGGGTCTTGCCGTCAGATGGTGCCACGTGGCAGATCTGACGGCTCCGAGAAACGCCCCTCAGTTTTCGCAATCGCAGCGCCGCGAAAACGAAACCATGCTAATTTTCGACAGGCACGCAGCACAACCGAGTCAGGCACTCATGCAAGGGAATAGGAGCATTTTGAGTCCGTATTCTGACAGCGAGCAATTGAGATTCTTCCCTTCGCGTTTGCATATGCATGAGCAGGCGGTCACACCAATCAAGCCTCCCTTCCTTTTCCTGGTGTGCGCCGTGAATTACTGCAAGTGGAAAAAAGGTACAAAGCCAGAGCTCGTGCTCTATTCAGAAGTCTCAGGCAGGATTCTCAAGCAGGGATACGTGATTTTCAGACTGGCAAATTATCTGCTGATTGATGCACGTCATGAAAAGCGGATCCTGTGAAAAACCTATTCTTTGGATCTGAGAATCGTTTTGTATCTTCGTAGCCGCAGATGATGCCCTTTCTGCAGACAAGGATCAAAAGTCTTCAAAGCAGTCGTAGACCGCTTCTTCAGATTCGGATAGGCATGCATGTCCCTCAGATGATTTGGTAAATCAGCCCCCCCTTTTATCTTACCCATATTTTCTGAGCGCTTCTACTGGGGGCTAAGTTCGTTATCACGCAGATCTCGCCCCAAACTTTCCTTCACGTCACTTCGCGTCGCAATCAAGCCATTGCAGCAGCTGAGGACCGTTTCTCTCTCTCAACTACGTCCTTCCTCGGGCAGAGGTGCGACAAGAACATTCTCATGTTGGGGATCCTTCCTTGAGCGGACAACTTGTTTGAGTCTCTGCTTTGATGGCGTTTGGCCGTTGAGCCGCTCGTTCCACTCGGGGAGATCGAGTCATCCGACCAGGAATCAGCGAGACCGGAAACGGAAGAGTGGGGAAGGAGTAAAATGAGAAGAAAGAATAAGGGTGAGCGAACGGTAATCGAGGGACCTGGAACAAATAAATGACCAGAAAAGGCGTGTTCCGGAAGTAAGTGATCACTTACTTCATGAATGGCGAGTGAGCGAGGGTGAAGAGACCGATCGGAAGACAGGGGCGGCGACCTGATGAATTGGGGAAGTAGAGAATGAGGGACATGGAGCTACTGTATTTTACAGCTAGCGGTTCAATGGCACCGTGGGCCGGGTGACGTCTTTCTGGTGATGGCGGGAAGGCAATGGCGAAGGAGCATAAAAGATTCATTCAGCTGAACAGTTGAAGGATTTCCTCAGGTTGAGATTGCTTATGACGGCGTTATGTTGTCAGAGGCACAACAGAATTGGCTCTCCTTCTCCTAAGAAAATAATTCCTTGGTACTAACCCGCCTTCAAAACTAGGAAGGTGGATGGGAGGTTCAATGGCACAGCCGTCGTCTTGATGAAACAGAAAGCTGACAGGATCAGCTCTCTCTCAACTGATAAAGAGCTTTAAGCGAGAGCTTTGGAGGCCCTTCTTGACCGATGCGGAGCGCTGCAAAGCTGACTGCGACGCCCTGAACGCAATCTGCTGGGCAGTGGACGCTTTCGAGCGGGAGCTGATTCCAGATCCCGGTTGGTCCTGGCCGCAGAGGAGTCGTCGGAGTTTGGCACACGAGCGCCCGGCAATCCTTACGAAGAACAACATGACAGAAACGAAAAGCTGACGAACTTTGGATTTCACCTCCCTTGCCCCCCAATACCGTTGCCTGACATAGAGCGCCAGCTTTCGGACATTGTTGGTGGAGGGGCTGAGCCCAATAGCGCGGGCTTCCGAACCGTCAGCAAAAAGTGTCCTGAAACGTCAGTGGAATGAAGGGAGCGTTGGTGCAAGCGCCCGGGATGATGAGGGGGTGAAGCGGGGCGTTTTCAACCTTTTTGGGAGGCTTCAAGACGTCGAGAACCCTTTCAACAGGAACCTCCTTGCAAATATCTGCCAGGCAGCTCTCTCATGAGAGGGCACAAGAGAGCCACCCAGACGGACTTCGGGATATTCATGCGTCCTTGAGGTGGATTCGTAGCGAGTCAAGATGCAGGCTTTGAGCATGGCCAAAAAGGCAGAGAACGGAACCCACGTAAGACTCCGTCTCAACTGTCAAAGGTGGACACAATCGTGCTTTCTTACACAGTAAGAGAGCGTCCAAGGAAGAAGCTTTTCTGGCATAGATCGTCGCCCGTGCTTTGTCTCTTAAGACCACCCAGGCATGTGCTCTTTCTCATTAGCTTCAAGCCGGTGCCCAAATTAATTAATAATATGGTCGAAACTTGCTCAATACTTCCCCGAGCATGTGAAGAGAATCTTTCCTTCTCTTAATTCGCACCCAATCGGATATTCCTTCTCTTTTTTTGGCTTGAATTTCGTGCAAAATCCACTGGTGAACAAGGGGAGCAAACAGTAGGGAGGTCTCTCCGCATCTGAGACAACAAGCCACGCGTCGTGGCAGCTTTGGGTGCGCTTCTCACGTTCGTTACTCAGGGCGCTCCGTGACCAACCCTGCGACGTTCCGCCGCCACAGGGGAATCGAGGCAGGCCGGTCGGTCAAGAGCGCTGCGGTTACGAAGCGTAAACTTTGTATGAGAGCTCTACCCTAAGATACTAGATTCCAGAAGCCTGCGCAGGGTTTAAGGCCGGCGCATTCGCCTCGCCGGTCGCCTCGCCGGGGTTGCGCAGCTGTGCGTCATCAGAGCCGACGACGTTCCGAGGCCGCGCTCAGCTGAGCGGTCGGAGTTGCTGCCCTCGACATAACTTATAAATTCAATAATGCACAGAGAAGAGAACGAGCCTTGAAAGACATGTGTTGCATAATGCAGAAAGTGAGCTGCGTTAATTCCGGGAGCAGGATTTTCAATCAGAGACTGTGTCGACACAACGGCAAGCGCCTGCCGTCGCGTGCGTACGGTTGGAGCGAGCAACGGACAATGCTCGCGCACAGAGTAGTAATGGCCGCACGATGAGATTGCGACGGTCGAAAATGTTCGATGAACTCTCGAACCTTCAAACCCTAGCGCTGTCTGCGGCCGCCGTCGAGCGCCGCTGGCAGCTTATACAGTATAAATTTATACTACTGTAGCTGAGTAGCTGGTGACTCTAGGCCGATCGGTTCACAGGCACCGCAAAGTCTAACAATCAATCAGACAAAGCAGTCTTCATATACTTTGCATCGTTCAGTTTCTAAAAAATGAAACTGAGGTAACTTTAAGAATGGCCTGAGGGTAACTTTCAAACATAAATCTGCGTAAAGATATAATGAGGACAAGTATGGTTGTACGAAAATGTAGAGGAAAAACTTCCTGCATAATGGCTTAATGGCCCGGAAGAAAAGTAACAACATGTCACATCAAGTTGATTTGACAACTTCTTTCACGTGGTCTTGAGCAAAAACATCGGTTTAGCTCGAGGGGGTCGCCTTCGGCGACCCATCCCTGCCTTTGGCAAGGGATGGGTTCGCCTCTGGCGACCCCATCCCATGAAGTTTTTGCCGAGGAGGTCGGGGGGGTCAAGCTTTGGGGCCGATAGCCTTGTCAGATAGGTGCCCTTATCGACTCCCCTGGCTTGCAGAAAGCTTAAAGACTGCGCCGGTCGGGGCGACACAATCAAACCAGAGCGGCCGATGTTTGGTCTCTTTCGTGGTGGAGTGCTTCGACGTTCGTATTTGAAAAGAGCAAGCCATTAGAAAGAGTTAAACTCCTACACAGTGCATGCAGCTGGCAAGCTTTTCCTAAACTTCGGAAGCGTTCTAACGTCCCCGGGCGGGCGGGTCCAATACCTACCTACCCGGTCCCAGGTCCACCGTTGACGCCGCACGGGGTAGCCCTCCCAAGTTCCATACTTCTCTAGAATATGTTTAGTAAGCTCAAGGTTTAGTAAGAACGAGCTAACACTAAAAACCTAAACCCAAATAATCACTCGCTCCGCACCCGCACCCACCCTAACCACCATACTAACCCTACCCGTCCCAGTACTAAACATTGAGCTTACTAAACATATTCTAGAGAACGATCCAAGTTCCTACCTTGCCCTATAAGCGGGTGCGGCCCGGGGCCCGGGCCCCGAACATACAGGGAATTGGAATCCCTGCTGGGAGAACCGCACAATAGCCTGCTGCCGCCTTTCAAGTCGCGAAAGTTGAGTACTTAAGTTGCCTACGCCGGAGCGTCTTTCTCAAAACAAGCTCTCCACTTTGCAAAGCGCCAAAAGGGCCTCTCCTGTCAACTCCAGCGCGATGGCTCCCTCCAGCTCCGCCGCTCTTCTGGTCTTCTGCCTCACGGGCGTCCTCCTGCAGCAGCTCGTGGCTGGAGGTCCCAGTTCGCTGGCCTCAGGGATTGGAGGTGCACACACGGCCAACCGCTTTGCAAACACGGAGGGCTGTGATTTCGAAGAAACGAACGCTATCACTGGGACGCCCCAAGGAAACCTGCCAACTGGCAGCTACCTTTCTTACGTGCCCTGCCACCTGTTCGGCACCCCGCTTAAGGACTATGGGTTCCCTGGCTACATCTACGCATTCAATACACATTGCCTCTCGTGCCCCGTCGGGCAGGCGGGCTGCACGTGCGACTTCAGTTGCACAGACGCCGTTGAATTTGGCCTGAGCAACTTTTTCAACGGGGGATATACGTACTACACTCACATCAGCTGCCAATGCTCCAGCGACCCAACTCCTGGTGAGTCCTGAGCTAAGCATGCTGCTTTGCGTCATGACCCCGGCCTATGAAGCTCCTTATTGTGATGGACAACCTGAAGGCTCGACGTTGTGCCTGATCTATCCTTTTGTTTGAGCTCCAAATTTCGATCAGTTGCTTAGACTCCATGAGTCAATGCGGGGACGGCTCTGAATGAGTGGGCATCGAATGCTTCTTTAAAATCTCATAAATCTAGCGCTTTCTACAAACCAAGAGTCTGGTTTTTGCGCAGGCGCCTGCAGCGATCCTCACTTCGTCGGAGCCTATGGTGTCAACTATGACTTCCACGGTGTTCCTGGTGAGTACAATTGAGCTGGGCGGTGATGTAAGCTATCACTCTGCTCTTTTAGGGCAGACTGAGATTGAACCTGCCCTACAAGTTGCGTGTGTCTTTGATGTTGTGCGTGACTGGGAACATCAAGTTGCCAATGCACTAAGGCTATTTTGGCCACAGCGTCCACAATTTCCACTCCTGCAAGAAACGTTAGACCTTATACTTACTAGCCATCCATGTCTGCAAGCAACCTTTGAAAGCCGCCCTTCTACTTGTGGGACTCCAGAACATAGACTGAGTAAGCTTTCTCCAGGCTTGTTGCTCGCTGGTCTCGTCCACGTGCTGACCGGACTGCCCAAGGAAGGCTACAAACCAAGAGCTGGTCCTCAATTGAAACAACTGTTTGGCGCTTGCAGGAAGAGACTTCACTCTGATCACGGATAAGGACCTCAACGTGAATGCCCACTTCATCGGCCAGGACGGGACGGAGACAGGCTTTGACGGGACCTGGATGTCTGCACTCGGGGTCACGTGGACTCAGGAGGATGGCGTCATGCGCACCCTCACCATCTCCCTGACTAGCGAGGTGAGTGTTGAACTCTCTTGTTTTGCCAAAGAAGGCCATCACTTTTACATTAATGTGGTGTCCCCTAAACCTCAATGAAAGGTACTGTTGATGCAGAGGGTTCCTGATGTATAAAAGACAGACCTATGATAGCTATGCTTCAATAAGCATGCTTGCTTGATTTACATGAAATATGGGGCAAGTTGGACGCCTGCTCTTTCTGAGGTTTTCTGATCACCTTTCTGGGCTCAACGAACCAGGTCAGTGTTCGTGCCAAATGCTCCCGAAGTTCAAGGACTTCAAGTCAGACATCGCTCCAACCTGAAGGTCGATTGATAGGCTTTGGCAGCTTCTCTTCGTCATGTCCAGGCTACGAAGCCTTGGCTTCAGGACCTGTTGCGTGCAGACGCTGACTGCTTGAGTTGGTTTATTGACGCATAACTCCATTCAATTTCTATCTTACAGGTGGAGGATCAGGCTCGCACGAGCGAGGCTGCTTTTGTCGTGGAGGTTGACGACGTACCGGTCGAAGAGCCCACTACCATCCAGACTGCCGGTGGCACTTCTGACCACCTCCTTCACAATGACGAGGGGCTGACAATCACTCGCACCTTCGACGGCCGGAGCTTCACCCTCGACATCCATTCGCAAGGGACCTTGCACATCATGCTTGGACACCACAAGCACCCGGAGGGCAACCATCTGGACTTCTCGTTGGAGAACTTGAACGTGACAGGTGAGGGCTGATCTTTGATGCTATTGGACGGTCGAACCTGTTAAGTTTCATTGATCAATGGAAGTCGACAAAATGAGGATCTCCTTGAGACTTTGATCAGGAAAAGAAAGACCTTAATGAAGTTGTGTTGGTACCCACGGCAATTAAGAAAACCCTTTGTTCGACAATCTCTCGAGCAATAGAGCCGTCATTTGGGTAATGTACCATCTGATTGATTGTTGAACTCCCCCTTGCAGCAACCGTACATGGCGCGTTGGGCCAAACCTTCGCCGAGTCGCACCGTACCGCCATTCAGGAGGCCATGTCTTTCGTCGGCTCCGGCGAGCGTGTCGACCAAATTGACATCGTTGAAGGGAAGGACGCCGACTACATGACGTCATCTCTGCTGGCGACAGACGCCCGCTTCAACCATTACCAAGTTCCCAACGCCTTCTTGCCCATGACCGTAGCCCGCAAGATGCTAACGTTTGAGGACAGCTTTGGAGCTTCTAAGAAGATTATTGTTAACAAAATCACTTGCACTGGGCGCTTCTCGTGCAGCGCCATTGCCAGTGCCTTCTACTAAGACCGAAAGACCAAGGCGTCGAGGCCCTCTAAAGGATGGAAAGAGATTGGATTGGTCACAGTAGACTCGTGGTGTGTAATTATACTTAGCCTAGTCCTTCTATTGAAGAATTGTTGGAAGTAGAGGTCGGTTAGACGTCCAAATTGTTCGAGTTAGGACGTGGTTACTAGCTAGTGTAGCTAGGCTAGTTTCGACCGTACGATCTTGAGTTCTTACTCAGTGTGAGCCGTCGATCAGGGAGTTTTTACATAGGAGGGGTAGTTCGAGTTTAGCCGTTGGATGAGTACTTTGCACAGAGTGACGACCGTTGATTGTCGATGTTGCACAGTACAGAGGATAGAGGGTCAGAGGGCTGATTGTAGGCTCCTCTAGTATGGTTTGGACGTTTGTATTGTGATGGAAACTCATACTAAGGGATGCTTGTTGGGAGAAGAGCGCTTCCTTGTGTGAAGGCGCTTGTGTTGAGGGTGGTCAAGGCCACGTTGGTTTCAAGCATGTACTTATGATTTCAACAAGAATATCCGAGTCGATGTAAATTGAGGCAGCAACTAGAGGGTCTCAAATTGCATTCATACAATTTGGTAAAGGATATAGTAGTGTACATGGTAACCAAGTGAACGGATTGTGCGTGTACGGCCAGAACGATGCTATCAATGTAAGACACCCGATCTGGTAATAGTGACATGCCATGCAATTGATCAGCAGACACTGCCAGTCGGTTGGACGGCTGGAACGAATATCGAATCAATATATTGTGAGCGGTAGTAAGAAGCGGCGCCCTTGGGCAGCCTGCAGGTGCTTAAACAGGGGTCGGTTTAAGCCTCCCTCGTTTTTGGTTCCTATCTATGCAATGTCCCATGTCTGAAGCTTTATTGTCAATGCGCATGAGCGAGGAGACGGCTTCGGTTGCCTGACGTTTTGGCATTTGGGCGAAGACTAGTAGCCAGTTGTTTAGAGTCCATAATCCGCACTACGCACATGCCGCGCGTGTAGAGCAATAAATTTCATTCGCGGCTCAAGAGGATGCCACGATGCGTCTGAACTAAAAAGCGATGTAAACTAGAACTCTCAGCTAGGCCTTGCAAGACTCGCAAGGGATCCCTTGCGCCAAGAAAATCCTACTAAGGGCTGCGCCCACAGATACCTGAGCCTTCAAGCCTTTATTATGCCTTTAGGGGATTCATCATAGCGGGCACTGATCATACAGTGAGGGGTACAGCGATTGACCCTAATTCAATCGTGAGGCTTCAATAACCAACCCGGGGGCGCGCATTGTCTCTCTAATACCCTGCGCGCGGCCCTTACTGGCCGCTCCCACAATCATGCGCGCGGCCGTGGGCGGGCGGCCTCTGCGCGCACACTAGCTAGTGTCGAGGTTTCGAGGGGTTTTGGTCCCGGACTCACAATCAATAATCTACCGGTACATTCCGCGGCGTTTGGCCGTGGGTTGGCCGTATGCCGCCGCTTATGGTACGTGAGCGCGCAGCCGCGCGCGAACAAGCTCCCACTTTCAGTTGATTCAACGATTGAACTGAATAGGGGGAAGCCGTATGCATCTAATAGGCTCGGGCCCCAGACAATTGCCACCCCTAAACAGCACGGCATCCGTCGAGAACCAAAATTGCTGGCATGAATTAGTTGATGCCTTAATTTCTATGATGATGTATTGCGCCAGCGGCTCGGCGCCATGTAGGCGCACGCACACTGAGCAGCCCATTACTTCTCGCCCTTTACTAGCTCAACTGCTCGATCAACCGTGTCCGTGACATGCCAATGATTCAATCAAACTTCTGAATGAACGTACGTGGAGCACAGGTTCTGAAGTCAGAAAGCTATAACACAGATTGATGAGAGCAACACACGAGCATGTGAGCGGACGTGCCGCACATGCACCATGACGGTCGGATCATGTCAATTATTATCCGACACTTCCGATATACTGATTCTGGCACTGAGTGCCGCGGAAGGAACTTCACTTTGGTAGCACTGAATCATCAACCGCGCGCGGGACTATAGCTAGTCCGACGGGCTTAGACCGGCATGCCAATTACCGGTGAACACGGGAACGCGTTGGACGGTGTCGGGCCACTAGTCCTTGCTCAGGCGGCGGCTAACGTAGTCGGTCATAAATTGGATCATGCATAGTGCACGTTAACAACAGGCTCCACTTGAACACCATGCAGTGAGAGTGTGTGCTTGAAGTTGTTTCCTTCTTTCATGGCAAAGGGCCCTAAAAAGGGCCGTAGTAAGTCGATGCTTGAGCCTTCAATGGGGCCAGCGAGGCAAAGAACCAGACTTCCCAGCCACCTACTAGGCTACCGTATGGGCCAGGGGAATCCACCGGTTGCAAAAGCCGCCTTGGTAGATGTTGCAATTGCTGCTACCTGTCAACAGTGACGTCATCGTCAACAAGTTACGCATGAGCATTGCCAGCCGGCAGATTCTGTGACCACCAAGACACTTATGAACGGCGGCGCATCTTTATCTTGGTGACAGCAACCGCTTAGCTCGTCTTCTAGGCCCATGGGCTGTACGCCTACAATATATCAAGAATTAAGCAGGTCGGTGGAGCCCTGCTAGATTGAAGGACGTTGCGGTAGTAAGCTTGCCAAGTTGCGTTCAGTTTGAAGCGCTACGCACTCCAATCAGTCCCGCATATTGTGCAGTGCATTTGTATATTTCCCTGTGAATGAACAAGTCTGACTAGGAGTAGGCTAGGTTCTGGTAAAAGTTACAGAATACGATGTGAACTGTCACTGTCCTACGTCTTTGTAGTAATCCCTTTAATATCTTATTGGTACAAATTTCAAGTTTTTCTTGCCAAGGCACAGTCCTAGGTTTCTTTCTGTCTTGATGAGGCGCGCTTAACCAGATTGCAAACAGTATACCCACCGGGGTCATTGACCGTAAATACTACATGCAGTGTGCGCTCTCGAACTTCAAGCATCCATGCTTTCCGGTTACTTGTAATGGTACTCAGATTAGCTGTTTCTCAGTCCCGAACCTCGCTGTTAACAGTTGCTGTTATCCCGTACTATGATCCATCAGTCGGCGTCTTCAGTCATCATGAGAGAACCACTTTCAAACGATCCCACTATAACCTTCAAACTGCTTCTTGCTTTGCTGCGGATTCAGTCCAGGGGGCCAATATCATTACTAATTGCTCTATTACTACTATATTCCAGTGCGTCGTTCTCTGATTTCAGTCTGTAGTGTCACAACAATTGGTTCAGGATCGGGATGTACTCAATCACTGGCTTTCTCCTCCTGTGCACGCATTGCATATTACCTGGGCAGTGCGGATACGTGGGCTTGAGGATTTCAGCGTGATTACCAACTGAGAAATAGGTGGAATCAGTTCTGCCTCACGTGCCTCCATCAAGGCTTGGAGTTGAAGGACACAGCTCCAAATTCATACCAATTGCAGAATCAACAACCATGGACCACCGCAAAAGCCGACAGACTCCGGTTGTGCGACGTTCTAAAAGGAATTGTAGGATTGCAGCGGGCGCCAAAAAAGTTGTTCCAAGAACGCTTCAGCAACTCAACGCCCGAACAAAAGATGCACTTTGTCAACAATGCGGAAGAAGCAGCTTCGACGGTGAGAATACAGTGCCAATAGGCCCTGACATTGGTTTCTTTTATGCGAAACGCACACAATCGTCCACAGCAACTACAGCAAAGCGTCCTGTGTAACGGTACGGAAGCCGACC